>AYEL01040559.1:0-10962 GCA_000484575.1 Olivierus martensii
TTATCTTAATTAAGGTTTAACAATAAGCACTAATAAGCAGTCCAAAGTTAATTCTCAGTAAAACATTTAATTTATTAAGGAACGTTTTCGGCTTTAAGTAGCCCTCTTCAACTCTCAAACATAAATACAGTCTATAGAACGACCAACCGCTACAAATGTTGGCATTCTAGAACATAGAACAAATTCAAAAATTAAAATAATTTAAATAGATTAAAATAATTAGAATCTTAAAAAGACATTAAATTAAAATAAATTAAATTAAAAATCCATAAGTAAAAAACTTATTTTCTTTCGTGTACACAATAGTATCACTTTTACATAAGCGTTAATAAACATAACAAAGTCACATCTTTGCTTGTGTCACCTACTCCCGTTCTGTTATGCTTTTTCATTCAATGCAAACTTCCAAGCTTCTGAAATATTAGCAGACTGTAAATGAGAGACAGTCTGTCTACTCGTAATTTCAAAAATTGGGTCAAAATTGGTGAATCATCAGAAAAAATGTTTTTAAAATATTTTTGTCCAAAAATTCCATTATTAAAATATTAATATGTATTATTCTTTCACATTATTATTAAAAAACTGTGAAAATTTAGTTAATTTTGGCAGCAAAATTGTCAAGCAATGGTGATTAGAAAAAGATAAGTTCAGTATTAATGATAGGAAATGATGCCAAATTTCAATTTCATTAGTTATAGCAAAATTTTCTTTGTGCAATTTTATTTTAGTTTCATTTTTATATCTTTTAGCTTACTGTTTGAATAACACTTCTATGAAGACCTGAAACAGAAAAAATTTGCTTGTATAAATTTTAAAAAATTTTTTCTATTTTTTGTTATTCTAAAACAAAATCACTGAGAATCTAAATTTCTATAATAGCAATTTGGGCTAAGGTAGTTTTATATCTAGAGATTAAATTTCTATAATTATTAATTGTTAATTTGTCATTACTATGTAATAACAAATTGATTATTACTTTCAGAACATATGATTCTCTAACAAATTCCAATAATATTTTCAAATTTCATTCAATTTGGATAATATTTATATGATATTTTGAGAGCCAGATGGCCATTCAGGTATCATTCAATATTGAACATTTTCAATGAGCTTACATGTTAGTTCTGTAGGAAATTCAAATAATGCATATATATTTCATTCAAATTGGATAATATCTATATAACATACTGCCTAAAATATATGAACTTATTTTCCCTTTCTACATTAGTAATATTGACCAGATATTGATTATTTTAAATTATAAATTAATAGTTATGAATTTTCAAAATGATAAAATCAATTAATCGAAAGAATCACATGATCAATTCATCAATCTTAATGACTTGTTAGATTTTAAATTATAAATTAATAGTTATGAATTTTCAAAATAATAAAATCAATTAATCGAAAGAATCACATGATCAATTCATCAATCTTAATGACTTGTTAAAATTTAAATTAGATACATATCAACAAATGAAGATGCTTATCAGTTTTATTTGAACTATGAAAATGTGCAAAATCTATTTTCCCTAAACACATTTTAGACTATACAGATATAGTTATTCCAATAATTATTTCACAAAGGATTGTTTTGGTTGATATGAATTATTAAATAAATAGTTAATTCAATAACAACAATTCCTTGTTAGTTTTTGTATAGATTTAATATCCATCTATCTGGATTTATATTGAGATTTCACAACTAGAGAAAAATTTAGATTGGAATAATAGTTGTCAGGGTACTCTGATTATTGTTATTAATATAAAAATCAAACTTTTAAAATGTCTGGTGAAATATTCTATATATCATTAAGACATTTATCTAAAAATCCCTGGTTAAATTCTGGATCAAATTATATCATCAATACATATCATCTTACTCCAAATTTCTTTTATTAATTCAGATGCTATTTCTAATTATTTCTGAAGGACAATTTGCTTAATTTGGATAATTAATAAGTGCATATATTTGTCATTATTTTGTTGTATATAAATTTAAAAACTTTTACTAAAAAAATATTTATATCACATTTTTTAAAAATTTTTACTATTAGAACAAGAAGTGATTTAAAGAAGAACTATTTTAATGAGTGTGTTTTTTATGGGAATATACAATGCATAGTGAGGAATCACAAGAATTACTTGAATACTATGTAAAGTGTGTTAAAAATAAATTTCAAAAATCTGATTCCACATTTTTTTGATGTCAATTAATTATACTACTTGAGTATTTATACCTTGACAATTATTAAGCAGAAGATTATTATACAGTCATACATAATATTGGTCATACTATGAAGAGATTTATTAGAAGTGAGAAAAGAGATCAATTGCTGCCTGAACTTCCAAGAAAAATTTTGAAAAGTGAGATTTAATCCTTTTAGTGAAAAGTCACAGTTATTCTTTATAATTAAATTGCCAATTTAAAAATTCCAAAATGACTAAGGAAGGGATTAAGGCAGTGGTTCTCAACCTTTTTTCTGTGGAGGAACACATTTTAATATTTTAAAATTTGGCAGCACACCTAAATATTTTAAATAATAATTTAGATTTAACAAGTGAATTTTTATTAACAGATTATTATATTTTATTCTCATTTATTACATTCAGATTACAGACATACTCGTACACAGGATAATTAAATGGCAACCCTTATTAAGTTATAGTGCCACATGTGGATTTTATCTTTTTAGAGAAACTATAATTTTATTTAATTTTTATTCCTTAATTTTTAAATTATGAATAACAACAAAAAATTTTGACTGTCGCAGAAATTCGACGGTTAGATTTTTCTAACGATACCCTATTTACCGAGAGTTAGATTTTTCTAACGATATCCTATTTATAGGAATCAGTACAGTGGTTCGACTGCAAAAGGATATCCAGTCAACCACATTTCACTATTAATATGCATGATTCATACAATTACATACATACAATTCATTCTTAATTTTTCACGGCACACCTTCAAAGGTTTCGCAGCACACTAGTGTGCTGCAGCACAGTGATTGAGAACCACTGGATTAAGGGTTTAAAGATTCCATCTCTATTTTAAATTATCTAAAAAATTTACAAATATAAAACATATATTTCAGAGAAAAATATATTTTAAATTTGCAAAATAAAATAAGAATATTAAATGTTACCTTAGTTCCATGAAGCCTCATAGCATTTGATGCCATGTGATAAAGTTTTTCTCTATATAACTGGGCTGCTCTACTATTATATTTCTGTTGAGCATCTGCAGTTTGACAATTATGTTGTTGAAAATAAGATAGCTGGAACAAAAAAACATTAAAATATATTTTTTGTTAACATTATTTCTATTATTTCAAAAAATTTTTGTAATTATAGTTTTTAAATAATTTAAAAAATTTATTTTTATACAATCATAATTAATTCAAAAGTTATTATGAATATTGTATATGTTATATATAAACTACACAAAATAATCATCCAATGTAGAGAAAAAAAATCTATAAATGCTTACTGAAAATTTAAAATTTGTAGAGATATTGTGTATCTACTAATGGAAAATGTTAGCATGTTATTCATAAAAGTCTATAATTAACAGAATTTCTTTGATTTACAAGTGAGAATCATGCCAAAAAGAACCAGTTTATTTTATTAATAGGAAATGAGCATCCAAATATAAAAAAATATTGGAAGACTATTCTAGACAATATAAAATGAGGACCAACAAAGTATTGTCAAAAGTTACTAGAAATAAATGATTAAGATATTTCAATTCAAGTTTCCATTTGAAATCAAATATATTTGATTCTGGTCTATAATGTCTTAATAAAAATATTTGTATGACCTCTAATGTCAGAAAAGAAGAAGCAATTATTATGAGATATTAAAAATTGATTTAATGATACAAATATTCAATTTTTTCATCATGATATAAGCAAATACCTACAGTAATATTTACATTATGTATCATAAAAGTTTCATAGCTATATTACAAAAATTAAGAAAAAATTAATTTAAGCCTTAATAAATTTTTACTTCAATGATTTTATATTTTTAATAATTTTTCAAATGATTCTAAACTAGCCAAACTTCCCCTAGTGGTTTATTTTTGAATTTTTATTTTTTTATTTTTTTTTATTAAATTTATATTTGGCAGTTAATTCAAAAATAAACCATTTTGGGGGAAGTTTGGCTAGTTTAGAATCATTTGAATCATGTAAATCCCCTAGTAAAATGAAGATTATGATTAATAATTTTTCTCACTGAATCCTGTAAAATATAACAAAAATTCAAACTACAGGAAGTTCTAACTTTATAAGTTAAAGTTTCATTCCTATAGTGTGCTTTGTAAAGTAAGAATTCTTAACCAAGAATCAATTTCCCATAGACAATATTAAAATTGGGTTTCATTCTCAACAATGCAATTTGACCACAAAAAAATTAAGTCAGTCAATAAATCAATGATTTATGATTAAATAACAATTTACTTAGCTAAAGAAATTAAAACATGTCTTTTAAAATCAAGCAAATTATAATAAATTATTTATGTCATATAAATGTTACAGAATTTTTTTTCATTATTATTGACAAATAAATAGATGAGCTTTAATACAAATGAACTACTACTATAGACACAATTTGGGTATGGAAATGATTACATAATGTGCTAATAAAATTAGAAGGTGGGCTACTTAAATCTCTCAGTTGCCATTTTGATTTTTATGATTTCATATCATATGAACTTTCTGCTACAAATGTAGTCATACATGTATAATTATATATGTGATTTGAATTATCAATTTATGAGTGCTTAGCATTTATTTATTGCAATTAATGTTTATATTTTTGATAATTCACATTTGAAAGAATCTTATGAGCCCTGAAATTCTTAAATTGAGAACTACATGTATAGTATTTAAATGATAAATTTTAGCTTATGATTTGAAAACTTTTATTCAGAATTATATGTCTACATTACTTATTAAAAATTCTCTAATTCAACTTTCCTGTTTGCACATACATACATATATCATATTGCTTTTGAATATGCAGTAGTGCCAAGTTGGGGGTAAGTCGGGAAAAATTCCCGGGCCTGTAGAAGATTGAGGGGCCGGGCTGCTTCTTAACAATAAGAATTTTTTCTACTTTTTTTAAGTAACTGCATACTATAAGATATATAGAATTAAAATTGTATTGAAAAATGTAAGATAAAGAAAAATCTTTGTCAAATTCCCGGGCCTGTAGAAAATTGAGGGGCCGGGCTGCTTCCTAACAATAAGAATTTTTTCTACTTTTTTTAAGTAACTGCGCACTATAAGATATATAGAATTAAAATTGTATTGAAAAATGTAAGATAAAGAAAAATCTTTGTATTCTAAAGTTAAAATAAGAATTAATTATGATAAATAGACATAAGAATTTCATTTAAACAGAGAAGGAACTGACAGATCGACAGGGCCCAAACAACTTTTTTAGAGGAATGGGATATATACAATGGAATATGTTTATAATGAAATGATTAGGACTGGAAAATTTTTCGTTATAACCAACGTGAAAAGAAAAATTTTTAAAAAAGTTGGGGGCATTTCCCAAAGTTAGTTCCACGAGCATATGACATTATTCTTCAAAAAAAAAAATTGATATTTTAAAGGTTTTCTCTGAAAATATAATTAAAAAAATAAAATTTGTTGAACCTCAATTTTCTCAAATCGTATATAGTATATTTTTAAACAAATTTAAAGTGAATAAAACTTTGAATTATCTATGTATAAAATATACATAGTATGTATGGTTTTGATATCTTACAGAGGAGAAAAGAAAAATATATATATATAGGGGCCCCATAATCTGCTTCATTCTGGGGCCTGGGATTTCTCTTGGTGCCCCTGTGCATACGCATTGAGCATCACCATTAGTCACTAAGTAAAGTCTTTCAACAATATGCAATAGCTGCTAGTTTGATTCACTCACTTCTAATTTATCACACCTTTGGCACATTAGTTGCTAATCACAGTCAAAGGGTTTGTTTCTCTTGTTAAATTTTTGTATCTCATCATAATTCTATTATGATTAGCAAAAAAATGCTACTACTAATGAAAAAATTTCATAAATTTTTCTTTCTTAATTTTGTATTTATGTATTAGGTCTACCAGAAAGTTCTGTCCAATAATAATATTTCAAGTTTCAACACACATGAATATATTCATTTGAAACATACATGTGCCTCTTTTTAGCATTATATTTCTACATATGTATTCTTCTAAATTTACTGAAACAACGGTTTCTTCATCTCAGTATAAGTGAGATTTGTTCATGTAAACATGTCTATTGATAAAGTGCATTTATGGCATTGTATTCTATATGAATTCCATCAAGGAAGAAATGTACAGAAGCTTGTAAAAATTTGGTGAAAGTTTTTGGTGAAGATACAGTTTCCAACAGAATATGCAGGAAATGGTTCAAAAAATTTGAAGCAGGTAATTTTGATCTTAATGACAATCATGCTGTGGGAGACCATCTCTGATTGATGACAATATTGTCAGAACTATTATAAGCAAGATCCTTTTTTGAAACATCAGAGATTCTGGAAAAGCTCAACTCAATACATCAAACCATTTCAGAAACTTGGATTGATGTATAAATATTCCAGATGAGTGCTTCATGAGTTAGTGAAAAAATTTATGTGACCAAGTTGTCATTTGCATATTGCTACTTGCTCAGAATAAAAACAAATCTTTCTTAGATCGGATGATAACTGGTGATAAAAAGTGGATTATATATAAGAACATTGTGAGAAAAAGAGCATACTGTGAGCCCGGACAACCATCCCCCTCCACTCAAAACCAAGCTAGAGCATCGATAAGAGAATGTTGTGTATATGGTAGGACGTCATACAACTTTCTTTGGGTTTGAGAAGCTTCTGGTGTACACCAGGAGCTTCTCAAACCCAAAGAAAGGCTCAATTCAGTAGTGTATTGTCGACAAATGGATGATTTGAACAAAACACTCAAGGGAAACAGACCAGTGATGATCAATAGGAAGCAAATCATACTGCACCACAACAATTCCAGGTCACATGCTGTTTTGGTAGCTCCCCAGAAAATCAGAGCTAGGCTGGGAAATTTTGTCACATTCACCATACTCTCTGGACCATCCAATAGTACCATCCAATTATCTGTTTCTCTCTCTGCAAAATTTTTTAAAGGGAAAAAAATTCAAAAATGAAGCAGATGTCAACCGAGCATTGCTTTAGTTTTTTGCCTCAAAAGATGAGTCATTCTACAGAAATGGAATTCACAAATTACCATCATGCTAGGAAGAAGTCATCAATAATGATGGAAGTTATATTGTTCAGTAAATATTAATAAATATATTGAAAATGTGTTATTTTCTTTTTATTCAAAAACGGAGAGAACTTTCCGGTAGACCTGATATTTAATTGTATATCTGTTAATAAATAATTTATAAATGTAAATCTATACATTTTTAACTGTTTTAAGTCAAGTGGAAAACTAATTTATGAAGATATTAAAACAGAAATCAAACAAATCATGAATTAAAAAAGTCCTCAACTTATGTCAGAATCGACTTACAGACAGAGACATTGGAATGTAACCCCGTCGTAAGTTGAGGACTACCTATATTAAATTATAAACAAAAAATGAGTTAAATTATACAAGAACAGTATGAAAATACAAAGTACAAAATGTGGTCGTCAAATCCCTAATAAACAATTTGTATTTCAAGGGGCATAATCTATTCAGAAATCTATCTAGAGAGAGAAAATAGGTAGTTTTCAACAGATGAGTGAACATTTTTTTGGTCTTTTTTTTCTTGCAGTTCTAGTAGAAGCTTTCAATATTTCGAAATTGGATTGACAGTTTTAATTCTACAGATTGCATTGGTTGAAAAAAAGCACTAATTTTGTTAAATTTTCTTGAATTGTCCTCCTTTTGAAAATAAATGGCAAGAAGGTGTATTTTCAAGTAATTAGGCTTTTTTATTTCTGCAGAGAGAAAAATGTAGCACAAACAATAAAAAAGATTTGTATTATGCTGTAAATAAACAAAATTATTTAAAAACAATTTAAAAAGTTTGTGACAGAGATTTTAGTCTGGCAGATGATAAATGCTCAGATACACCTATTGAGATTGATGATAATCAAATATCCACTTTACTGAAAATAATTCATATTACACAACACAGGAGACTTAAAATATTGAAAATATAGTATCAAAAACCATTTAGTTATTATATCATCTTTGCAGATTCAGCAAAAATGGAGGGAGCAAAATTGGGAAGTTCTCATCCATCCACAATATTCACTTGATCTTGCACCCATGGATTATAATTTGCTTTAATCTTTTCAAAACTTGCTTGAGTAAACTTTGATTTTCTGAAGGATTGCAAAATGCACCTGTTAATATTTTTCACAGAAAAGAGATGGTAAGTTCTGAGATAATAGAATTATAAATCAGTTCTCAAGGACAGCTTCATAATTCCATAATAGCAAAAAAGTTGTGTACCAAAATGGTCAATACATTAATAAAGTTTCTTATATTTAAAAAAAAAAAATGTTTAATATTTCTTATTGAAAAATCCAACATTACTTTTGGCTAACCAAATATTAAATTCCTTTCTTAACAGACTGATTGCTGTCAAATGAGTGAGAATGCAACTTTTCTTTCCTGAACAAAATTTTGCTATACCTTGTGTGCTGATTGCTCCCTAGTTGCCACTGCCTCAACAAAGATTAAGTGATTTTATTTTCTCTACTACAGATCTGGATGCTGATTTATAAGATGAGTTTACTTCCACAAGATGAGCTGTTTCTTATTGAAGTTCTTTATCCATAGATATCACTATGTAAAGTATTATTGTTCTTGGTAGTATTATTTCCTGTGTGATTGTTTACATCTAAAATGTATAGAAAATGGATATTATCCCCCATAAACTTTGCTTTTGTGACTATGACAGCCTTATGGTTCCCAAATGCTTTCACACAATACTTTTTTTGCTTGTCTTAATAAATTTGCCTCAGACGTAGAAAAATGCAGCATGTATCCACTTAGGTATCTTGATCTAAATTGAATTGGTAGGTGTAAGGTCATTATATTTAAATACTTTTTTTGCTTGTCTTAATAAATTTGCCTCAGACATAGAAAAATGCAGTATGTATCCACTTAGGTATCTTGATCTAAATTGAATTGGTAGGTGTAAGGTCATTATATTTATACTATTACAGATAGTTTTTGACTTATGATATTCCAATCCTTAATTGCATTAAGATATTCCAAACTTGACTATTTACATAACATATTGGCTAGAAATTACTTTTTGTTTTATTAAAATGTAATAAAGCAATTTCTTACCATCTTCAGAATTCAGATTTTTTCCAGATGATTTATTAATTTGACATAGGATCAAATATAGGCAATTAAACAATCATAAACGGCTCAGTATTCCATTGTTTACTATTATTACTAAAATGATCAACATTGTGTATTATATATTCTAACTAAAATGGATGAATACTTGAAATTGGCTATGGATATTTGATCATTAAGAGTCATTTTTGACTTATGATAGTATCATCAAAATATAAATGCACTGTAAGTCAAGGATTACCTGTGTTTATTACTATAAAGTTCTACAAGGTTCTGCAGAGTTCTAGAATGTTCAAGAAATTACTCCAAGTTTCCATTTTAAGCAACACTGAATCTCTCTTCAATATTCTGGAAAATAGGTAAATTTCAAATTATCACTGTCCTAGTCACAAACATAAAGAATGCTTTTATGACCAGGAGAGTGATATTTTTGAATTTTATCTATTTTGTGGGGAATAATAGACATTTTCTATACTCTTATGACTTAAACAATCAGGAAATAGCAGTTATTATGCAGTGTACAAAAAATTAATGAAAAAACTTGTTAGAAGACTATTTGGTAAACATTCTCTCTCTCTGATAATATATAAAACAAAGGGACAACATAGTTCTAAAGAGATTAATTTACAATTTGATATTATTATTGAAATAAACAAGAAAAAGTATATATTTTGTTATGTTTATATTACTTTACAAATACAGAATATATTAATTGAAAATAACTCCCTTTGGGCCCACAACCTATGTGGTAAGAGAGATTATGTGCTCTAGTGATCCTTCTGGGCTGTTGGTAGTTCAACTTTGTCATAATGGTCAGCAGTTAAGAGTTTGATAAAGCCCAGTGTTGTCTGGGACTTTCAAGGGGAAGTTTCCACAAGACTCAGAACTGGATTTGCATTTTTGGGGGCCCTAGGACGAGCAAGGCTTTGGGACACTAAAAATTCAAATCAGCTACGTTTAATTTTAAAGACTTCTTATAACTTATAAGGAACCTTTAAAATTTTATTTTCTATCTAGCACATTAATAAAAACCTATTTTTTCTTATTTAAAGTTTATAAAAGTTGAAAACTGATTGATAGTTTTGGGGCCCCTAGAATATTGTGGGGCCCTAGGACCTGGCCTAGTCGGCCTATAGGTAAATCCAACCCTGACAAGACTATACCACTGTTGGCTGAAATAATGATTTTCCAGAACTCAGAGAAAATAACTGAACTCTCAAGTATGGATTTACAACTAAACTAGACAGAGGAAATTTTGAGAATAGAAATTTTTTTTTTCCTTCTTCCTTTTCTCTTTCTTTTTTCTTTCAGTTCTGTCCACCCTGTTACAAGAATATAGTCATGATGTTGACTGAAAATAAAAATTATCAAAAAAAAAAAAACTATCAGAAATAATACAGAGATTGGCATTTATTTTTGATATTGTATTGTATTGTAATATTTCTGAGATGTTAAGAGATCTGCTAGATCTCACAAGTTTAAAAATTTTTTAATTAAAAAAACTTAAGGAACTTCCTTATGTTCATAGTAAGAGAAATACTTATATAAACTTATCTTCAAATTATATATATATATTATAATAATATATATATAATTT
>AYEL01040561.1:0-25273 GCA_000484575.1 Olivierus martensii
CCATATCAATGAAAAGCTCGGACACGTATTCACTCATTTTTGATGTATCTTCACCATATGCAAGCGGATCAAAATCGGTGGGGGGTTAGCTGTGTCCTCCCCTTGTAAGTAGAAAACTATCTCTACAGTACATCATATATGCATGAACTTCTTTACATCACTTTTAATATATATTTTTGTGAAAGTGTATTATCATAATTCTATTTTTCTGAA
This sequence comes from Olivierus martensii, assembly GCA_000484575.1. Classification (NCBI taxonomy): domain Eukaryota; kingdom Metazoa; phylum Arthropoda; class Arachnida; order Scorpiones; family Buthidae; genus Olivierus; species Olivierus martensii. The sequence goes on from AYEL01040561.1 coordinate 214, forward strand.
ATCATAGCATTATATTTAACATAAAATTTGAATATAGTATAGATTTAGATTTGAAATTTTTTTTTAGATTTTAGATTTGAAAATATATATAAAAATCATATCTTTAATTTAAACTGTATTTTATAAATATATATATAAATGATGAATTTATATAGCACAGTATCATTCAATAATTTTATCATCAAAATCTATCTTTTAAAAAAAAAATATTGAAAAAATAAGAGGACTAAAATGAAAACTACTCTGTAAGAGCATAAAAAAGCAAATATGAATTTAAAAATGAATCACTGATGAAAAAGAGTAGGATAAGAATCTTACTGTTTATGTTTTTCTTGAAAATTTATAAATTTATGTCTTAAAAATTTAAGATTTATGCAAATTATTTTGATCCTGATAATTTTTGAAAGTTCAGCTAAAATGTACTTTTATGATTAAATAATTAAAAAAATATTCCATGTCCATATTTTTGCATGTAATCATTAATGCAATTATTGTTTTTAATTTTAATTCAACAAAATTTTATATCCAGTAAATTGGATATAAAATTTTATTGAATTAGGATAATTAAAAATATTGCACACTTCCATATAGAGCAGCGCAAGACTTTAGCCAAACTACATAATAGTAATTGTATGCTTTTAAACAATGTAGCTAACATTTGAAATTTTCTAAATCCAAATCCATTGGAATATAGCTTATTATAGTGTATTAATAATGAAAGACTGAATGAATAAATCATTGTGAACTCCTTTCTGATTTTTTCTAAATAAGTTATATCAATTTAAAAATTTTTATAAGAATATTGCATGAGTGTGTAGTAAGTATGCAAAGCTTTGAAGCATATTATAGAGAAATAATTCAAATATATCTGGTCTAAACTTGAAGAAAATTTATGAGAAAGTATTGTGTTGCTGTAAAAGAACATTAAACATTTGTTTGGATGAAATGTTTTTAGTTTTTTTTAGTTCATTTTTTAAATTAATATCAATTTTTAAATTAAGTTACTTTAATTTGAAAAATTTTGTTGAATTTTTGCAAATACTGCAAATAAACTTTAGAAATATTCATTATAATTTGTTTTTTTTTATGGTTTCATTTGCTTTTAGAAGTGATTTTATTATATTTTTTACATAAAAGATGATTTCATATCACATATTGATTATTCCATTTTGTATTAGTGATTTATCAAAAGTTGCTCAATAATTACAGTTAAAATAAATGAAATTGGAATTTAAATACTAATGAATGGGTTAAAATGCAATATAATGTGTTATTCAACATGTAAAGCTTGTTTATTTTTAATGCCACATTAAACAGAGGAAAATATTAAAGCAGGATAGGCTACAATTCATTGATAAAAGAATATTTTATTCTAGTAATTTTATAACATATTAAAAAAGTATATGAACATAGTTAAAGAATATGATAATTATTACTTGAGGATTAAATACATTTCAGAAACTCCTTTTCAGCAGAATTCCACAGTATAAGTTGGGTTTCCAAAATGCCTTTAATCCTCCACTAATGATTATCATGTTCTTTAATTATGTTTATTATTCTTTTTTGTTATAAAATTATTAAAACTGTATATTGCCTATACAATATAACTAGCCTATACTATTTTAAGGTTTTCTTCTGTTTAATATGAGATTAAAAATAAGCTGTATATGTTCATACTATATTACTTTTTTAACACTCATCAATAATTAACAATACTATTAAACTGCTTCAACTAAGACTACTTAAATAAATGAAAACACAGCACTTATTGCAGTAAAGTATTTAAACTAAATTTATTACCTTAAATATAAATTTAGTTTGATACTTTACTGCAAGAAGTGCTGTGTTTTCATTTATTTAAGTACTCATCAATAACTACAGTTTTTTGACAACTTTGGATTAGTACTATTCAATTCCTTAAAAAAATCATATTTTGTATTTTCCTCTGCATGTACAAAATGAGCATTATATATATGTATATATATATATACATATAGTAGCTCAACATTACACTTTATCAGTGATGATAATTTTCTTTGGCAAATTGTACTTTGTGATCTTGTATCTAAATATAAAGTTACAGTTAAAATAGTTTAATTAAATATCATTCCTACGTATCAAAGCAAAAATTATTTTTTTTGATGAGAAGAAATATCATATGAAAAGAACATATATTTTGAAGTTACTTAATGTTAAAAATAATAATTTAATTGAAATTTATTTAATTATTATTCATATAGGAAAGCAACTACAGAAAAACAAATCAATATTTTTGTGTATTTTTGATATATAATACATCTATCTTTAATACATGCTTTCCATTCTAGAAATTAAGTTAAAAACATGCATTATATATAATATTAAAACATACTATATTAATAATAATATTTGGAGTTACTACTTTTTCTAAAATGGAAGGCATATCTTGAGAAATAGAAAGTGTTGAACTGATTTATTCAATTCTTTATTTACTATTCTTTATTTTTCTTTCATTTGAAAATGCTTTTCAAATGTTCTATTTGCTAATGAAAATTGTATAATAGTATTTTAAACAAGTGTGGTGATATTTGAATAAATTTTACGTTTCACTCCTCCAACTGTTAGAAGGTTGTGTGTAACTTAGTGATAATACATGCAATAAGATTGTGTAAGCTATATTTATAATTCAATTATAATATTATACAATATTTTGTAAAGTATCTTGTTAAAACCATAATAGTTTGCAAGAAATTTGCATAAATATACTTATTTTAAGATATTTTAATATCAAAGCTGACACCAGTAATGATAATTTAAAATCATGAAAAAGGATGAATCTGTTATTGTTACTTTCAGACAGACCAATTTCGTTTTATTTAGAACTTTATTAGAATTAACCGGGAGCCTAATTCTATCAATCGATAATGGAAATACTTCATTAAGCCTACATGTAGGCTTAATGAAGTATTTCCATTATCGATTGATAGAATTAGGCTCCCGGTTAATTCTATAGGCTTAATGAAGTATTTCCATTATCGATTGATAGAATTAGGCTCCCGGTTAATTCTAATAAGGATGAATCTATTAGCTAATTAAGTTTATAGAATTTTATATAAAAATATAGCTACAGATGCATATATGAATGACTTTTCATTATATTATAAAGAAACTGAGAAAATAAATTCAACTCTTATCAATGGTATGTTTGATGACTGAAAAATTTTTACATCCTAAGTAAACTACAAGCACTCTCAATATGGATGTATTATTTATTTCAAATTCTGCATTTTAACTGAAATAAGTTATATAGTTGGCTAAAATATTTTGAAATGAATATGCATTCTTATTGTTTGCACTTGGGATTTATTTAGTATTTTGAATTTTGGTAAGATGACTATTATTACTTCTTAAATCCTTATCATTCAGTTTCTAATATAAAAAGTTTGGAAAAATATAAATCTACATATATAAAATAAAAAAAAAATATTTTTATTAGAAAAGACTGACTGATAGATTAAAGCACAAACTAAATAAACAAATAATTTCAGAATATATACTATTCTCTCATTCCAGCACAAGGATCTAACGTTTTACTTATTAATTTTAGAAATTAAAAAAGAAATAAAAAATCAATATAATTCAAATTCCAATATATTAAAATTTTAATTCTATTTTATACATTTTTAATACCACTGACTGTTAATTTACTATCTAAAATGTCCATATGCAAAATGATATATTAAATATTTTCAAAACAATTTATTTTTCATTATTTTAAGAACATGGAATAAAATTTTTGTAAATTAATCAGAAATATGTCCCTTTTATTATATTTTAAGACTGTTTGGATGTTATTTGTTTACACAATAAAATATTTAAATGTTAAAATAGAGTTCATTTCAAATATATAAATTAAAAAGTATGAATAATAATAATTAATTTTTTATAATAATTTCTATAATTCTATATTCAGATTATAATATAAAAACTCACTTTATTTGAGGGAATTGAACGTAAACGTTTGAAAATCGTAGCGATATCCGATTTTGTCAACACATCTGTCTGATCGGACATTTTGTCTTTGATGACGACGATTAACGCTTCGCGCCATCTGTATTTACAAACGACAGTAATCATCGATATTAATTACCTTCGTTATAAATTTTTTAATACTGTAATTATTAATTTCCACATTAAATTTAAAAACATGCTGAATTAACATTCTATAAACAGAATTTTCATTGATGCAATTTAAAGAAATATGAAAACTAAGAATATTACAATATTGTACAGTACGCAATATTGCATAATATTGTATAGTATACTGATATATTGAGTAATTTTTTCTGTTTATGACTTTTTTAAACGCCGAAAATATGGGAAAAGAAAATTAAGGAAAATTTATTTTTAAATCTACAATTAAAATGGCGAATTGGTCCAATTGAAACATGGAGATAAAAGATTATATAACAAAAAAATGGGAGACGCTTTATATTCGGAACTTTTGTAACAAAACAAAAGTGGTATATACGATTTGATTTTTTAGTTGAAGTTCCTCCATCTTGTAATACATATTAAATGCTGTGTTAATTTGTAGTATATTTTCTATTGAACCAGTTAAATTTTTAAATACAGTGGGTGATCGGTTAACGAACAGTTCGGATAAAGAATACTTATTTGAAAGATTTTTGTGTTCGTTTAACGAATACATGTTCGGATAACGAACACTTCACAGAACAAACTGTGGGACCCGCATGGTTAACGAACACATGTTCGGATAATGAACACTTCACAGAACAAACTGGAGGACCCATGGACTGCGAATGACAGATCAGCCGGATGACTGCGTGGTAAAACTGTGGATTACCATTCTGGAGGATCCGGGGATCGCACTTCTCCAATTATTCAGGAGGGATCTGGGCCCGACCGATAAAACCCATCCTTCAATCTTCCGGTTGACCCCATCATGGGTGTTGGTAAGCCTGTGATGATGGCGGCTCTAAAGTGGCCGCCGCCAGATAAAAATATTTCATGAGAAATATTCGGCTTAACTAACCTAACGGAATGACAAGCTTAAGCCTTGCGCGTTCGTGGACTTATGGCGGCTCTAAAGTGGCCGCCGACAGATAAAAATATTTCATGAGGAATATTCGGCTTAACTAACCTAACGGAATGACAAGCTTAAGCCTTGCGCGTTCGTGGACTTTCGTCAGATAAAAATATTCTATGAGGATAGTTCGGATTAACTATCCTAACTGAATGACAGGCTTAGACCTTGCGCGCTCCTGGACTTATGGATAAGGATGGAAGAACAGTAGTTTTTCCCGATTAAAATGAACTCGGAGACAATGTAAAACAAATCAAAGATTTATTAAAGAAGGTAAGAGAGAGATTTTACAATTTTTTGGTGTTAAAATGGCACCCATACCAAGTTAAGGTCAATAGGCTTGAGGATCTCTATCACGACAATGCTATTAATCATCACTTCCGAAAAATTCTGAAGGAGAGAGAAAAACAATCGATATTGGGCAGATTCTTTATCGGAAAATAAACATACATAGTCTTGCATTTTCAACAACAACGATGTTATTAATCACTTCCGAAAAATCCTGAAGGAGAGAGAAAAGCAATCGTATTGGTAGATTCTTTATCGGAAAAGAAATATAATAGATGAAAATGCAAGACTATGTATGTATATATTATTGTTATTACATATAAATAAACATAAATAAAAAATTATATAATTTCTTACTATGTTTTTTTGGGTCTCCGGAACGAATTAATCAAATTCCCATTAAAACCTATGGTAAATTGATGATCGGTTAACGAACAATTCGGATAACGAACATTTTCTTGGAACGGATTATGTTCGTTAACCGATCACCCACTGTATTATAAAATGAAATTTTAAATTAAAATTTATATTTAATAAAACGACATTATTATACTAAAAACTTCATAAATATCGAATTTTTTCATTTTTTAACATATTTTACGCCTCTTTTCAATCAGGGAGATTACTAAGCGGACGGGGCTAGTTCCAACCACGTGCTCACCCACACCCATGGAGAGGGGCCGGATGGTGAAGAACGGGGATCATCGGGCAGCCGGCCCGGGCCCAGTACTCCGAAAAAATCCGGGACCAGACCCGTGCGTGGCACGCCGACAGCGTTATCACTCGGCCATCCGGCCGCCGAATTTTTTCAATTGATCACAAGGACCCGCATGGCGTGCCGACAGCGTTATCACTCGGCCATCCGGCCGCCGAATTTTTTCAATTGATCACAAGGACTTTGTAGATAATATGGCCGATGAAATTCCATTACTTGTTTCTATTGTTACATCCATAACGCGCTAATTCATATTTTTCTTTTATACAACGAGTATTTATTTATTTATTATTACTATTATTATTTGCATAGATAACTACAATACGTTGCTAATCACGATGAATATTATAAACTGATAATCGCAATATTAGAAACTGTTGTGTTCGATGAAAATTTAGTGATCCCTATATTTCTGATCATTACCGTAGGAATAGGCAACTCTGTCAGTTATTTATTTATTTACTTATTTCCTATCTCTAACACACCAAAATTAAAAGAAATATAAACGTAAAAAAAAATAAATGTACAAATATAATGATACAAAAAACATTCATAAATATAGTAAACATTAAAATTCAAAAATAAATGTATAAATTACTTGCAAAACTATTAAAAAGTAAGTGATGTAAAAACAACATAGTATTTTTTATATCATATAAATTATATGATATAATTTAATAAATGTAAGAAATTGTTTAGCGATGAAATGAAGGTTCTGTGTCAAATTAATGTTTTGAAGTTTATATCATTATTTTTAAATTTTTATTGGATTATTTTATATTTTTATGAAATTCGTTTTATCAATTCTTATATTTTCAGCACCGTATTTTATCATTAATATTTTTCTAATAAAATAATAAAACATTCTGGTTTTGCATTTTGGATGATTTTAGATTTCAAAATTAAGTTACTATTTCCTAATAGAGGTAATATTTCATATGACACTTTCACACTATATACAAATTTTTAAGGTAATCCCTCTGTTATAAAAAGAAAAGGTGAACAGTTGATATAGTTGTACAGTTTGATGTATCTGCAGTTATCTCATATCTAAAGCATATTAGCATTTATCTATGTATATAACTTCAGTGTAAGAACTTTACTTACTGTAACTACACTGTACTTAGTGTAAGAACACTGTACTTAGTGTACTGTACTTAGTGTAAGAACTTTACTTAACTGTACTTTATTGATGTTTTGACTTTTGCCTATTTTAATTATATATGTGTGGTATTTTTTACAAACATGTAATCTTCAATTTATTGCTTCATCATGCAATCTTCGATTGGCATATATCAATGTATATAACTTCAGTGTAAGACTACTGTACTTTATTGATGTTTGGACTTTCGCCTATTTTAATTATACATATGTGGTATTTTTTACAAACATGTAATCTTCAATTTATTGCTTCATCATGCAATCTTCGACAATAAATTTTGTGGTTTCTTTTTGAAATCTTATAATCTTTAATATAGACTGTTTATATATTGAATAATTTATTTCAAATAAGTTTTAACTATGTTATTAATTTAATATGGTTTCTTTTTGAAATCTTATAATCTTATTTATGGACTGTTTATATATTGAATAATTTATTTCAAATAAGTTTTAACTATGTTATTAATTTAAAACTGAAATTATATTAAATGAGAGAGAACTATATTATATTTGTTGTTGTTTTTTAAAATTAAAATAAAATTTTAAACAAAATATGGAAAGTTTTATTATTATCAATTCATTTGATGATGGAAGTCTTCACAATTCTATAATCTAAGAAAACTTATTATTATTCTGGTATATGTACAGTATTAGGATGTGTTAATTTTGGAAAATTTCAAACACAGCCCTTTAGCCATTAAATTAAAGAATAGAATCTGTTACACACACAATTGTATTTCAAATTTTCGAAAGAGTATGAGGAAGGAAGTCTTCTCAAGCTTTTTAATTTGAAAAATTATAATAGATTTTAATAATCTTGGTTAACACGAATAGAGCCGGCCCTAGGGTAATCGGCGCCCTCCTGCAAAGTTCTTTTATAGCGCCCCTATATAGTGTGTGGTCGGTTAATGAACATAATCCGTTCTAAGACAATGTTCGTTATCCGAATTGTTCACTAACCAATGCCCTCCTGCAAAGTTCTTTTATAGCGCCCCCTATATAGTGCGTGGTCGGTTAATAAACATAATCCGTTCCAAGACAATGTTCGTTATCCGAATTGTTCACTAACCGATCATCGATTTACCATAGGATTTTATGGAAATTTGATTAATTCGTTCCGGAGACCCAAAAAAACATAAATAAAAATTATATAATTTCTTACTATGTTTATTTATATGTAATAACAAAAATATATACATACATAGTCTTGCATCACTACATTTATTTATATGTAATAACAATAATATATATATATACATAATCTTGCGTGGAGACCCAAAAAAAAACATAAATAAAAAATTATATAATTTCTTACTACATTTATTTTGTAAGTAACAATAATATATACATACATAATCTTGCATTTTCATTTATATGATTATTGCAATAATATATACATACATAGTCTTGCACTTTCATCTATTATGTTTATTCATAATATATACTTACATAGTTTCGCATTTTAATCTATTATGTTTATTTTCGATAATATATACATTCATAATCTTGCATTTTCATTTATATGTTTATTTTCTAAATAAAAATTTATATAATTTCTTACTACATTTATTTATATGTAATAACAATAATATAGTACAGTCTTACATTTTCATCCATCATGTTTTTTTCCGTTTGTGAGGCGCTAAAGAATCTGTCCAATGTCGATTGCTTTTCTCTTTTTTTTCAGGATTTTTCGGAAGTGATTAATTAATAGCATTGTCGTTGTAGAGATCCCCAAGTCTACTGACCTCAACCTGGTTTGGATGCCATTCTAAGACCAAAAAATTGTAAAATCTCTTTAAAGAATCTGCACAATATCGATTGCTTTTCTTTCTCCTTCACGATTTTTCGGAAGTAATTAATAGCATTGTCGTGGTAGAGATCCCCAACTCTATTAACCTCAACCTGGTATGGGTGCCATTCTAAGACCAAAAAATTGTAAAATTCAACCTGGTATGGGTGCCATTCTAAGACCAAAAAATTGTAAAATTAACCTGGTATGAGTGCCATTCTAAGACCAAAAAATTGTAAAATCTCTCCAATCTGGTATGGGTGCCATTCTAAGACCAAAAAATTGTAAAATCTCTCTCTAACTTAGGGTGCCATTCTAACACCAAAATATTGTAAAATCTCTCTTTTACCTTCTTAATATTCTAAGACCAAAAAATTGTAAAATCTCTCTCTTACCTTCTTTAATAATGTTTGATTTGTTTACGTTGTCTTCAAGTTCATTTTAATCAGGAAAAATTACTGTTCTTCCATTTGTTTTACGTTGTCTCCGAGTTCATTTTAATCGGGAAAAATTCCTGTTCTTCCATCCTTACTCATAAGTCCACGAACGCTCAAGTCTGGAGTTGTCATTCCGTTAGGTTAGTTAAGAATATCCTCATGGAATATTTTTATCTGGAGGCAGCCACTTATAGAGCCGCTATCATCACAGCGTTAGGTTAGTTAAGAATATCCTCAAGGAATATTTTTATCTGGAGGCAGCCACTTATAGAGCCCCTATCATTACAGGCTGACCAACATCCATGATGGAGTCAACCGGAAGGATAGGTTTCAACGGACCGGGCCCAGATCCCTCCTGAAAAATTGGAGGAATGATTTCAACGGGCCGGGCCCAGATCCCTCCTGAAAAATTGGAGGAGTGGGATCCCAGGATCCTCCAGAATGCTAAGCCACAGCTTTACTACGCAGCCATCAGGCTGACCTGTCATTCCGTCAGTCCGCAGATTCCACAGTTTCTTCTGTGAAGTGTTCGTTATCTGAACATGTGTTCGTTAACCGAACATAATGAGGTGTTCGTTATCCGAACATGTGTTTGTTAACCGAACATAAAAATCGGGAAAAACCACTGTTAGTTCCATGAGGTGTTCGTTATCTGAACATGTGTTCGTTAACCGAACATAAAAATCTTTAAAAAAGTGTTTATTATCCGAACTGTTCGTTAACCGATCACCCACTGTGTTTTTTTAAAGACAATAGTGGCTAAATAATCTTGTAAGGCGCCCCCCATATGGTGGCGCCCTGCTCATGCTGTGCATCACTTGCATCGTGCCTTGGGCCGGCTCTGAACACGAACAATAGCACACCAAGAACTAAATGGGCCCGTATGCAAGCGAAGTAGATGGGCACTATCTATTTAGAAGCATTTAATTGCCTCCGTGAATTATTTTGCCAACTTATATCTTTCGCACTAAATCTATAGTTTCCCTTTATTAGTGTGAAAATCATACACACAAAGCTATCGCATTATTTTAATGTGTTTTTACTTAAGTTGGTGCTAAAGTTTAGTTCTTTTCAGAATAAATATACATAGTATTAAAAAGTCCATTTGCAAATGTTTTCGCATTTCTGTAAAAAATAAATAAGTTGTAAATGGCAATATTATATTCATACTAGTTCCTAGTTAGTTAACTCAGTGAACGGATGCGTGTTTTCAAAAAATTATAAAATTAGCTGCAAAATAATCATCCCATATATGTAAAAAAATGAATCGATGGACGATGGAACGGCCTTCATTTCGATCAGATCCCATCTTAATAGTTTATAAACTTATACTCAGATACTAAAAAGCAAGTGATGACTTAAATGTTATTTTTTTCTTTTTTTATATTACTGATAGTTGCTTACATATTAAAAGTGGTGGAACTAGATAAAATCGATTAAAAAGCAAGTGATGACTTAAATGTTAATTTTTTCTTTTTTTTTTATATTACTGATAGTTGCTTACATATTAAAAGTGGTGGAACTAGATAAAATCGATTAAAAAAAATGTATGAATTTATAGAAATTTCTCGTGAACTATTATAGCTAGAATAATGCATTTTATAAAATATTATAGAATGTTGTAATTGCAAATACTATTTATACAAATTTATCTCATGCATTATTGCTAAGTTACATCCCTGGAATCACTGAAAACTGTAAAAATTTTCAAGTTTATTCGAATATCGCAATACTTGGCTAAAATTTTATAATGAACATTCGATGATAGTTAAATTAGAATATCTAGTTTCGATCACATAATAAATTGAAAAGGCGTACCTCAGTCTGAACATTTTGCCACGTGTTGGTTATCTTATGGGATTTATGCTTAATGATGGTTTGAGATGTACCCGCTTGATAACTATTGACACCCAGAAATATTGGCGACGTCAGAATGACATGGAAATGGATTAAGTCATCTTGTGCAATAGGCTGGTTAAATCAACATTAAAGTTAGTCGTACAAAGCCAATGGTTTTCAAATTCTATAATAAATGATTTATATGGTAAAAAGATACTTTTGCGGGGCTCATTATAAATTTATTATCTATTAATGTTTATAAATTCACTTAAATTTTTTTTTATTACTAACCGTCAACATCGTGATGGCATAAGGCGTTCACATAAACTCATCGTTGCATAAACTGTATTATGTATAGTGGCGTAGCTATCGTATAGCAAAAGATGAATGAGCAAAAGTCTTGACAAAAGTAAGCGAACTAGGGGATCCAGTGAATTAGAGGCCCTACTTCACCTTCTTCAAATTTTTTATAATTTTTTTGGAAATAGCCAAAGGATCATCCATAAACCACGTCACGCTCAACGTGATGACGCTATTTCGAACACTTTTTGACCTTCTCCCTTCCTTTTTTTTTATTACTAACCGTCAACATTGTGATGGCATAAGGCGTTCACATAAACTCATCGTTGCATAAACTGTATTATGTATAGTGGCGTAGCTATCGTATAGCAAAAGATGAATGAGCAAAAGTCTTGACAAAAGTAAGCGAACTAGGGGATCCAGTGAATTAGAGGCCCTACTTCACCTTCTTCAAACTTTTTATAAGTTTTTTGGAAATAGCCAAAGGATCATCCATAAACTACGTCACGCTCAACGTGATGACGCTATTTCGAACACTTTTTGACCTTCTCCCTTCCTTTGTCATTTTTCATCACTTCAAACTTGCTCATAACAGTTATGTCACAAATTTTAAAACCCTTCCTTTCTACTTAAAAATATTTTCTCCGATTTTACGTAAAAATAAAAAATAGAAAACAAAATAGTAGAAAATAGAAATTACTTTACACTAGTACTTTGTTACATATAATTCTTTAATTTCCAACTAAATCTTCAAAGTGGATATAAATTTAGATAGGTCTATTTATTGAATTTTAAGGTTTTTGACGACGATATTTAATTATATGCGTAATTTGTGTTTGAAATCGGTACTAATAAACTACATGCAAGGTTTCCTTTATAAGAGTCTCAATAACTTTTATTATAAAATATATATTCGTATTTATTATTATTATATTATTTAAAGGATTTTTAAATCAAACAATCTCGTATGTTTTAATAAAATAAATAATATTTTTAGTATTAGTTATTAACACAGATAGTGGTGGCGTGTATAACCCGAATCCAGACGTAGGATGTTTAAAGATGTCGAGCGTTAGGCAGATTCCTCTGACTTGCAGTGGACATACACGGCCTGTCGTCGATTTGGCTTTCAGTCAAATCACTCGTTCTGGCTACTATTTAATATCTGCTTGCAAAGGTGAATCTATCGTAACTTCTCTGATTCTGATATCTTTTATCTAAGCCTAATTTAATGTTCGATTCTGCTGAAGATGGAAGTGTTTTGTTACCTCGTGGTCTTATGATTAGCTTCGTTATTCTCAATAATAGAGAGAAAATAACGGGCGCAGTGATCCGTAAATCTGTCATTTGCATATATATAATGCTCGTAATTTAAAATTTTATATGTTGTTATTTTTTATAACTGGAAACATAGATCTGTTGCTATTTGTCCATAATTGGAACTTAGATTTTTTCTTTTTATTGTTTAACTTGCAAAATTTGAAAATTAAATATTATGATTGATGAATATAATCCGTAATCAAACAGGCAAATACTAGCTAGATAAAATTGAAAATTATCATGTAATAAATATTAGTTAAGCAAAATGCTATATAGTGATTTTAATGAAAGGTTGTCCATGAATATAGCATAAATTGATAAATCTTAGCTTATTGATAAAACCTTCCCAAACATTCATGTTTCTATTCGATATAGTTTGACATATTCCGAAATTGGTAAAAATTCAAATCCGTGGTGGTATTGTTTATTTTTAGGAATTTTAATACATTTTATTTTATTGCTAAAATAAAGACTTTATTAGTGCATCAAAGATTCAATATCTGATATAATAAAAATTGCAAATTATAATGCTCGTAATTTAAAATTTTATATGTTGTTATTTTTTATAACTGGAAACATAGATCTGTTGCTATTTGTCCATAATTGGAACTTAGATTTTTTTGTTTTTTTTTTTTATTGTTTAACTTGCAAAATTTGAAAATTAAATATTATGATTGATGAATATAATCCGTAATCAAACAGGCAAATACTTGCTAGATAAAATTGAAAATTATTATATAATAAATTTTAAATAAGCAAAATGCTATATAGTAATTTTAATGGAAGGTTGTCTATGAATATAGCATAAATTGATAAATCTTAGCTTATTGATAAAACTTTCCCAAACATTCATGTTTCTATTCGATATAGTTTGACATATTCCGAAATTGGTAAAAATTCAAATCCGTGGTGGTATTGTTTATTTTTAGGAATTTTAATACATTTTATTTTATTGCTAAAATAAAGACTTTATTAGTGCATCAAAGATTCAATATCTGATATAATAAAAATTGCAAATTGATAGTTCTGTTTATATTAAAAATTCATCAAAGAAAAAGTTTTATATTTGAATGTATATACTATACATTATCCCTGGATTACTATCAGGATTATTATACTCCTTGATACTGAAATATTTCTTTTATGGAAAATGCAAATGTTTAAAATTATTACTTGCATAGAGTTCAGTAATGTATCATGTTGAATATATACTATACTCTTTATTGCATACTATACTCCTTGATACTGAAATTTTCTTTTATGGAAAATGCAAATGTTTGAAATTCTTACTTGCATAGAGTTCAGTAATGTATCATGTTGAATATATACTATACTCTTTATTGCATATGCTAGATAAAATTGAAAATTATTATATAATAAATTTTAAATAAGCAAAATGCTATATAGTAATTTTAATGGAAGGTTGTCTATGAATATAGCATAAATTGATAAATCTTAGCTTATTGATAAAACTTTCCCAAACATTCATGTTTCTATTCGATATAGTTTGACATATTCCGAAATTGGTAAAAATTCAAATCCGTGGTGGTATTGTTTATTTTTAGGAATTTTAATACATTTTATTTTATTGCTAAAATAAAGACTTTATTAGTGCATCAAAGATTCAATATCTGATATAATAAAAATTGCAAATTGATAGTTCTGTTTATATTAAAAATTCATCAAAGAAAAAGTTTTATATTTGAATGTATATACTATACATTATCCCTGGATTACTATCAGGATTATTATACTCCTTGATACTGAAATATTTCTTTTATGGAAAATGCAAATGTTTAAAATTATTACTTGCATAGAGTTCAGTAATGTATCATGTTGAATATATACTATACTCTTTATTGCATAGAAGTCCAGATTTTCTGCACATGAGATGTATGCACTGAGGAACAGGATATAAATGTGACCTATGTCTACCTGTAATCATTTATGCCTTTACAACAGAATTACTCAACCTCTTGAATTATTAGTATATTGTCAGTTATAATAATCATTTTAGACAGATGTATATCACCAATATGCTTATATGCATGGATAAAAAGTCTTAAATTTTTACTCAAATCAGATCCTTTCAGAGATCTCCAAAGATGTATGCACTTACATGCTTTGAGACTCCTAATATAAAAAAATGATGCATTAAAAAATAATGGAATCAAAAGAGAATATAATTTGCATTTTTTTATTTAAGAAATGTTTTACTGTCTTAATATGATGTATTGATAATATAAATCAATTTTTTTTTTTAATTTAATTTATATTATATTCAAAATAAATTGAATATTTTGAATCTAAATATAGGTAACCTCTATTTAAAATTTAACTTATATTATATTCAAAATAAATTGAATATTTTGAATCTAAATATAGGTAACCTCTATTTATGAAGCCTCAAATTACATAGTTTCAAAATTTATACCTTTTATAGATTTTGTTACTGTTACACATGGTTTACATGAATTTTCATTCATTTCTAGAAGCTATTATAAATAGAACAAAAGGGACCATCTGAGTATGTCATTTTCTGCTAATAAGAAGTAGGTGCAAATGTCCAGAAACTTTACTTCAAGTTACAAAGTTTGGAATTATGAAATAATATGGTGGAACCTAACCCCAGTGTAAATCAAGAATTACTTGTATAATCTTAATATATTCAAATAATCAAAGAAGTTTACTCTTTTGATAGAATATATTAGAATGATATTGATGATGATTGAAAAATATTTAACATTTTGAATCTTACATTTGTACAAATAGCTCACAGAATTCAATAAACTCATTTTGTATGCAAATAAACTTACATATATTTCAGAATTTTTTCTGATTATTTGAAACAACAACTTGTTATAATAAAAATGATTGATATTTGTTGTTTTATAGGTGGATTGTTGTTCAAAATTTTATGTAACTTATTATAATAAAAATGATTGATATTTGTTGTTTTATAGGTGGATTGTTGTTCAAAATTTTATGTAAGTCAAAACATATGTATGTTGGAGCATACATTATATAATATTAGGTGTCATAATGATGTAGCACTAAACATAGTTATTCCTGCAAATTAATAATTGTCAATGTGTAATTCTTAAATCTATTCTATTTTAAAAAATTCAGAAAAATAAAAAAATTAAAAAAATTGTAAACAAAATAGACATAGTTTCTATTTGATGCTTCTACTCATATAATAATACAAAATAAGCACTTTTTACAGATGGATTACTTTAGTAAAAAATTCAGAAAAATAAAAAAATAAAAAAAATTGTAAACAAAATAGACATAGTTTCTATTTGCTGCTTCTACTCATATAATAATACAAAATAAGCACTTTTTACAGATGGATTACTTTAGTAAAATAAAATAATCTTAGCTGTAAAAAGTGTTTATTTTGTATTATTATCTAAACAAAATTTCATAAAATAAACAGCTTACAGAACCAAACATAAGTTTTTAATTAAAAAAGTACTTTTTAAATATCTATCAACATAAAAGAACATTAAATTGAATAGATTTTAAATAAGCAACATGCATACAATATCAATTAAAATTAATCATATAAAACTATATAATGGGTGGCCAAACTTCATGCTACTACAAGCCACATAGGAGAACCTCAAATATTCGAGAGCCGCATTTTCTTTCTGGATCAATGAGAACAGCATCAGTTTTTAGAACTTTTTAATTAAAAAAGAACTTTTTAAATATCTATCAACATAAAAGAACATTAAATTGAACAGTTTTTAAATAAGCAACATGCATACAATATCAATTAAAATTAATCATATAAAACTATATAATGGGTGGCCAAACTTCATGCTACTACAAGCCACATGGGAGAACCTCAAATATTCGAGAGCCACATTTTCTTTCTGGATCAATGAGAACAGCATCAGTTTTTCAGATAATTTTAAAAATTGTTTATTTTTAATGCATTTATTTCGTATAGATTCATACTACTATTTACAATAGATAAAAAAATAATATATCTAATTTTATAATTTTAAAAATTGTTTATTTTTAATGCATTTATTTCGTTTAGATTCATACTACTATTTACAATAGATAAAAAAATAATATATCTAATTTGTTTAACTTAAATCAGTATTTGCTTCATATTTATTATTGACTTCCATGGTATGGAGCAACATCAAAGTTACCAAAGAGCCACATGTGGTTCACAAGCCGCAGTTTGGGCACTCTGATATATATTATATATTTTATTTTTTAAGTTTATTATATATTCATCTTTCTTTCTTGCAATAGCATAGCTTCTTTGTTGTTCATTATGTAAGAAAAAATAATATAATTTGAAGATTTATTAAATAATTCAGATATATTTATATAAAATTTTTCAATTCTTTTTCTAGTTTTGCTTGTGATATTATGTAGTGGTAAATTGATAAGGTGTGCAATAGCATAGCTTCTTTGTTGTTCATTATGTAAAAAAAAATAATATAATTGAAGATTTATTAAATAATTCAGATATATAAAATTTTTTCAATTCTTTTTCTAGTTTTGCTTGTGATATTATGTAGTGGTAAATTGATAAGGTGTAATGCTATTAGTTTTGTAATCATTATAGTGTACTTGAAATGGCCAATATGAAACTTTCATTTATAATAGAAAATATTTTTTTAGTAGAAAAGTCATGATTAAGGAATACAATAGAATGTCCTTTATCTGAAATGGTTAGGGCTGGAGCCATTCTAGATGTCTAGTATCCAAAAATATCATTTATCTTAATCTTTTGTTTAGAGCAGTGGTGGCCAACCCCGCACCCGTGGGCGCAAGTGCACCCAAAGTTGGTCTGTTATGCACCCACGGCAATATTTCTAAAAAATTAATTTAAAAATATAACTAAAATATATCCAAATACACTTTTAAATCAACCAATATTACACAATAATATTACATCTTTGATAAAGATGTAATATTTGCACTGAAGATGGTTTATTAAAACCAAAAGTACTTTGCAATAAATAATTATTTTTCACTTTAACGGAGAGCTTATAACTGTGTATTATTTGTTAAAAATATCATTTTTTAACTTTTAACAAGTGCACCCAAAGTTGGTCTGTTATGCACCCATGGCAATATTCCTAAAAAATTAATTTAAAAATATCATAACTAAAATATATCCAAATACACTTTTAAATCAACAAATATTACACAATAATATTACATCTTTGATAAAGATGTAATATTTGCACTGAAGATGGTTTATTAAAACCAAAAGTACTTTGCAATAAATAATTATTTTTCCTTTAACTGGAGAGCTTATAACTGTGTATTATTTGTTAAAAATATCATTTTTTAACTTTTCTTAATCATATGAAAATAATTTTAAAATAAGTAGTAATAATTTTATTTCCGTCTTTTTATTAGTTTGAGTTTACTGCAAATCTACTAAAATAGCGTTTCTTATCTACTGAACGAGAATTGTAATTTACAAAATTATAAAAATAAATAAATAACTAAAAAATGTAGTCCAAATGTTTTTAGTATTCCAGATTTAGCACAAAAACCTTTGATCTACTGACAGCAGTTGGACGCTCTGTGGCTGTGCGGGAAAAGGCTCGTGCAGACTCTGTTTGCATCATTCGTATTTGTGCTGTGTGTGTACATACGATGACGACGCAATGGTATGTTATGCTTGTAAATTGATATTAACGACTGAATTGTGTGTATTAACTGTTGAATAGTTGTTTCCAATAATTCACAAATTTATTAGTTATTTTTGGAGATAAAAATGCTTATTTATTACGACAAAAATAATTCTACTTAACATGTCTGAAGCAGAATCAAACAAATGGCCACGTTTTTAACTTATATATAAGTGAGGTAGCTTAGTAAAGGCAAAGTATTAGAACGTTTTCTTAATTTGATTATTGAAATAAATGCATTTCTCGAACAAAAAGGGGGAATTTATAATACTCTTGAAAATCCTAACTGGCTAGGTGATTTAGCTTTTTTAGCTGACATTTCTTAAAATTAAATCAGCTAAATCTTGAACTTCATGATGAAAATAAAAATTTGGTAAATATGGTAAGTGATATTAAAGCATTTAAATGTAAATTAACACTTTGGAGTTCACATTTTCAAAAAAAATCCTTGGAGCATTTTCCTCAAATGTCAAAAATATTTCAAGAAAATGAGTTAGATTCCCGAATATACGTTAATTATCTAACTAAATTAAGTAATGATTTTAATGAAAGATTTAGTCAATTTGACGATTTGAAACTGATTTTATTTTTTATTTTTTTCAAAATCCTATGAATAATGTTGACGTTACTACTATAAATGCAGAATTAAATAAATTTAATACAACAAATATAGAAAATTTAGAATTAGAAATTAAATGGAGAATTATTTAAAAATGCTTTGTCTGGTGCCGATTCTCTCTTTGATACTTTTTCCAATTATAAAGAAGAATTACAAAATGACATCACTTTGAAAGCTATGAACATGGACAAGACATTTTAGAAATTTGTTGATTCATATAAATATCCAATATTAAAAAATTGTGCACTGAAGCTAAAATCTTTTTTGGGTCAATTTATCAAATTGAACACACATTTTCTTCAATGCAATTTATTAAAAATATGTTTCAATCATGTCTTATGGATGAAAATTTTAATGATTGCTTAAGAATAGCAGTATCAAATTACCATCATGATTTTGAAAAATTGTATGAAGACATACATTATCAACCTTCTCATTAAAGAAGATGACTTTTTTTTATTTTTATATATTTTATGTGTGTGAAATTATTTTTGTTACTTATCATTTATCATTTATGTACTATAAACTATAATGATTTTATTATATTATTGTAATGCTAATATACTTCTTTATTCTATCTGCTACCCACCTAAAAAAAAAAAATCATGCACCCACCGCACTGTAAAAATTTTTTGTTGCGCGCTTGCTTTCAAAAAGGTTGGCCACTGCTGGTTTAGAGAAACAAATTGAAAAGAATTATGATGAAGAAAAATTGCAAATTTTAGTATTTGCAATTTTTCATCATCATAATATGATAATATATGATATATAAATAGCAAAATATGATATATGTTAATAGCAAAATGTGGTTGGCTGGATGTGTGGATAGTTCTTTTGTGGTTGAACCACTGTATCAATTCCTATAAATAGAGTATCATTAGAAAGGATTAATCCTCAGATTTCTGTGACAGGCAAAAATTTTTTTGTCATTATTAATTAATTTTAAAATTAAGGAATTAAAATTATAGTTTATATTATCATCAATAGATAGCACTAAGTGTTAACAGTGTAAGGAATAACTTATGGCATAACTGATTTTTAACACTTGTTATCTGTCACAATGATGTCATGTTGCCACAATGCTGGCATTATCACAGCATCACATAGTATTGTGTCATCATGACATCATGCTTTTTGTGACTTATTGTGACATCAATTGCTTATTGTGACATCACATAGGGACTGTGATATCATTACAGCAGTGAAATCCATTGGTTTTGTGTGTCCAATGTTAATTAATATTAATTTAGCCAGCATGGATGTCACTAGGGTTGCAGAGTTGGATGGCAAGTGATCTGACTCTGACTTTGACTCCAACTCCACCTTTTAAAAAAAATCTGACTGGGCAGTTTAAAAATCTGACTCCGACTCTGCAACTCAGGATTGCAGAATCAGATGACAAATGATCCAACTCAGACTCCACTTTTTTAAAAAAATCCAACTCCAACTTCCAAAAATTTATAAAATCTGACTCCAGGCAATTTAAAATTCCGACTCCGACTCTGACTCCACCCAAAAACCTCCGACTCTGCAACCCTGGATGTCACGATGATATCATCATCACAGCAATGATTATTAATAATTTAAAAATAAGGAAAAAAATTGAAATTCAGTTCTTCTAAAAAGATAAACTCTGCAGATGATATAGTAACTTAATAATGACCATCGTCTTTGGAGAAGTTTTTCTTGTGATATTCCAAAAATTACTGTGGATCCCTGAAAGAAGTTACCCACTCTTTTATATGAGCAGGTAATGTCTAAATATTAATTAATAGACAAAAGCTTCTTGTCATCTTTGGATTATGAATCAGCCAAAAACATCTGTATTGACTTGGACAGCAATTCTCAGTTCTTCATTGTTTAGATCAGTGCTTCTCAAAGTGTGGGTTGTGACCCCATATGGGGTCGCAGAAATTTTAGCAAATAAATTTTAATTTGTATTCCTAGTTTATATACCTCTATACTCAGGATTGCTAAAATATTTTCTCGGATAAAAGGGGTCGCCAAGTGGAAAAGTTTGATAAGCACTGATTTAGATCGCTGTTTGGATAAACAATCTTCTTTTGTACATTAACAATATGTGAAAGTTTTTTTGAGATCTGAATAATGTGAGCACAAATTATAAATGCAAATCATTAGGAACTTGACTGCATTATTTTTATGCATTATCTTTTAATATTATATGCATTATCTTTTAATGAAATAATTACTGCATTATTTCATTAAAAGATTTTGCATATACAGTGGACTCGTGTTTTTACAAACTTCCAGTTTACAAACTATATGTTTTTATGAACTATTTAGTTGGTCCCAAAAATTCCCTAACATTAATTAATGCCATTTCCATTTACAAACTTTTTTGAGGGTCTGTACAAGTTTGTAAAATCGAGAGTCGCTGTATATGGGATTGAGTAGAAAGTTTATGGTTTTTTAGTAGCATAGAAATCAATTCTTTACAGCTGGAAATATTCAAATAATAGGCATTGGACAATTTTAAAGCAAATCCCATAATCATTGCTATTATTTTGAGGAATACAAAATAGCCTATTTGTTATTAGCTATGGTTAATATCTTTACATAATTCTAAATGTTTCTTCAATAGTTCTAAAGCTAGGATTTCAATTTTCTGCATAATCAGTTCAATTGCAGCTGATGACAAAGTAGACTTTATAGGTATGTCTTTGGAACACCTATGATATCTAATCCATAAAAAAAAAAAAAACCTTTAAACCAGCGGTCCTCAAACTGTAGTATGTGTATAATCAGTGGATTATACACATTATATGTATAATCCATATATGTATACACATATATATCATATATGTATACACATGCTGATACCATATATGTATACATATATGTCTGCTGATACCATATATGTATACATATTATATGGTATCAGCAGATATGACTAGTGGTATGTGTATAATCTTGACTTCCTATTTGTATACAAGGTATATTTTTGTTTCTGGTACCGAAATTTTTGAATTTTGAGTTTGGTGGTACAGTTGGTGCTTGGTTAACAAACTGTTTGGATAATGAACAAATCGGATAACAAACACTTTCATGAAAGATTTTTTTATGTTTGGATAATGAACACTTTACAGAACAAACTGTGGGATCCACAGACTGATGGAATGACAGGTCAGTCAGATGGCTGCCTGGTAAAGTTGTGGCTTACTATCCTGGAGGATCTGGGTCTCACTCCTCCAATTTTTTAAGAGGGGTCTGAGCCTGCCATTGAACTCCATCCTTTAATCATCTGGTTGACCCCATCATGGGTGTTGGCTAGCCTGTGATGAGCTCTATAAGTAGCAGATAAGCCACCAGATAAAACTATCTCACAAGGATATGGCGGCTTAATTAACCTAACAGGCTTAGACCTTGCATGTTCATGACATATGGGTAAGGATAGGAAAACTAGTTTTTCCCAATTAAAATGAATTCAGAGACAACTTAAATCAAAGATTTATTAAAAAAGGTAAGAGAGAGAAATTTAACAACATTTTGGTCTTAGAATGCACCCATACCAGGATAAGGTCAATAGGCTTGGGATCTCTACAATGACAATGTTATTAATCACTTCCGAAAAATCCTGAAAAAGAGAGAAAAGCAATCAACATTGGACAGATTCTTTAATGGAAAATAAACATAATAGATTAAAATGCAAAACTATGTATGTATATATTATGGTATTTATATATAAATAAGCATAGTAAGAAATTATATAATTATTTATTTATTTATTTTTGGGTCTCCAGAACAAATTAATGAAATTCCCATAAAAATCTATGGTAAATCAATGATCGGATAACGAACATTGTCTTTGAATGGATAATGTTTGTTAACCAATCACCCACTGTATACATTTATGAAAAGATTGAGAACTGCTGCTTTAAATTTTCTCACAATCAAAAGTAGGTATGTTGTATTTGCTGTATTTCTAAGTCTATTGAAATAATTTGAAGTTTATTATTTTTCTTAAGAGTCTTTAGAGAATAAATTGCAAAATTTAGGGATTACTGGTCTTATTTTTATTCTAAGAAATTAGGATTGGTAATGAATGCAAAGGGTGTCCTATGGGAATTTCATTTAATTTTCTTTTGTAGTTCAAGAGAATTCTTCATGTCAAATTGTCTAATAGTTGCATGCATTTTATGGCTAATACTTTCTCAAATAAGAACATCAGGCAGTGAACTTTTGCACTATTGGTTATAATTCAATTATTATTATGAGTCTTTACATAAAAAAAAAATCTAGAAGGACAGCATAAGTAGACATTATATTCTTTAAATAATTTGGAAGAGACTTTCAATTATTTATAAATAATTTACATATACACAAAATCTTTTTAATTGAATTATTCAGCAACTTACAAATACAATAAATGTTTGTTCTGTACCTCAGAAAAAGGAAAAAATTTTTGTTTAAAATCAGATTTATGGAGGTTGGCTATACATGAGTCAGTGAATACCTGAATTGAATTTAAGGTTGTGATACCTTGTATTTCTAGAAGCAGCAGAACTTGGAAGATCTTACCATAAAATACATTTATAAGTGCTGTAATTTATTGAATTTTAAAGCAGAGTCAAATAACTAACTAAATGCGACTGATTTGATACTATTTAGAAATATCTCTGATTCCTTGTCTAAAATTTGATATGTCTTATAATAGTGCCTGATTAATGATGCTCACTTTATTATTTAAAAAATATTATTATTATCCCTTTCTTATGATATCATTTTTTCAGTTTGACAAAATATCTAAACAAATTTATAATCTGAATTATTATTTTTTACTACAGATGGTAAACCAATGCTCAGACAAGGTGATACTGGAGATTGGATTGGTACTTTCTTTGGTCATAAAGGTGCTGTATGGGGTGTAGCATTAAATGCAGATGCAACACGTGCTGCTACTTCAGCAGCTGATTTCATGGCTAAAGTAAGATTGATGATCTTTTTAAATTCTAAAGTAATCAAATAATTCTTAATTAAATTGAAGATATATTTATTATTATTATTATTATAGTTATGGGATGCAGTAAGTGGAGAAGAATTGCATAGTTTCACTCATCAGCATATAGTGAAAAGTGTTGATTTTAATATTGAAGGAAATAAATTACTTACTGGAAGTAATGAAAAATTAATACGTATCTTCGACTTAAACAAACTTGATGCTGGTAAATTTTTTTCAAAAATTCATTTTAATAGATTAAATAAGAATTATTAATAATTTTTCTTTTAAATAATCTTTGTATGATCACATACAGACTCTCAAGCTACATGATAAAACATGAAATTTAGTAATATATATATATATATAGTTTTTTTAAATCTCAAGAAGCTTAAAATTTTTTTATTTATTTTTTGATGCACAAGTATCCTTGTGAGGAAGTTAACTTTGACCTATTCTATTTTTATTTTATTATGCACTCTATTATTTATTTATCGTTATTTTCCTATATGCTAACGTATTATATTTTAGTTTAAAAGTTAACTTACTTCCACCTTCTCCGTCGTAGTTGGCAATCACGTGATACGGAGTCGGAACCCGTATCCGGAAGAGCTATCCCGGTTAATGATGTCATCTTATTTACATAAATTTTACCACTGAAACTGATATGTGAAAATAAGAATGATCCATATCGGTGTTTTGTTCGATATATAATTGAATTGTAAAGATAATGACATGAATGAAATACTCTGTTAACTAATAACTTTGAACTTATTATGTATAAGTATGTAAATGAGTGAGTGCGGAAGTGTTCGTCACTCGAGTATAAAAGCACGACGCAATCGACAAGTTTTTTGAGGTGCTGAATTTC
>AYEL01040562.1:0-37872 GCA_000484575.1 Olivierus martensii
GGTTAACGTGAAGTGTTGTTTGAGTGTTTGTGACGTTAATTAGTATTTAAGTTAGAACTTAGTTTAAGACCTGAGCTCAGGCCGAACTCTGGATTGCAGAGTCGCTAGAACCGTTAGGCTTAATAGAATTTAATAGTATTAACAGTCATCCTAATCTGCGACTTTGCAGCCTTAAGCAGAATTCAGGAATAGAAGTTATTTACATAATTTGCAGTAAAATCATAGGATGCACTACTACCACTTTTTGGCTGTCATTTTGATTATTTGTACATTATTTGTAATGCAAGTGAAAAGCTATGTATTCCCTTCCTTAAGCATACCAAAAATTATTTAAGAAATATTCTGGGTCAGAGCCATTTAAATAATTTATCAATAATGTTTATTGAAAAATTATTTAAATGGCTCTGACCAATATTGTAGACAGTGTTTTTTCAGACATAAGTTATTTATGAACATATGAAATAAAATAATTTATTTTTACTTTTGATTAGTTAAGTATTATATAAAACTTTAAAAATCAGCAAATCTATGCAGAAAACTCTATATATAATTTAATTATATTTTTATAATTTTCTAAAAAATACTTGTTTGAAAATGTATTTTACATTTGTAACAGCGATTTAAAGAAAATTGGAAAAATTGATTGTTGATTCAGTTTGTGTCAGACTACATTGTTTTTTTTGCTTGATTACTCATAAGTCAATAACAAAATATGAAGATTTATCTTTTTATTCAAAAATTTAAATAATTTATGCATTTTTAATTATAAAATGATAAATTCCAATTAGTAATATTCATATCAAAATTTGAATTTATAAGTTTAATATTCAATAAATTTTTGATAAATTTACTTATTTTTTCAACAACAAAATATTCATAAAATAATATTTCAGATCCAATCATATTTAAAGGACATAATTCTGTTATAAGGCAAAGTCTGTTTCTCTCTGATGATAAAAGAATTGTAAGTGCTTCTGATGATAAAACTGTTAGGTAAGTTTGTCTTTAGATGAATTTAAATATATATTCTTGAATCAAATTTTCTTGATTGATGCAATAATCAGTATTGGTTTTTAAAATTCAATAAACAAGCATAAATTTTTCTGACAATATTAATTATAAACTTAAACAAACATGAAATGCAAGATTATCTGACCATAAATAAGCAATTTTATAAACAATCAAAAATTAAATAACAAGTGTAATTGATTATACGCACTTAAGTAACTTCAATATTTATATGCAATTTTTTTTTCTACATTTAGAGAATAATGAGCATTCATCAAGATCTCTGATCCATGGATTTCTGTTGCACATATACATGAAAATAATGCTTCTCTGATTAGTTTTTAATTTTCTGATGCTTTTCTAATTCTGCTAGTAAAAAATTATTTGAACACATTATTCTTTTGTCTTCATTTTTTATTTAAAATCTCGTAAAATAGGCTTACTTAATAAGTCACATTTTTACTGTTTCTGCAAAATCCATTCTGATTATAAATTTCTAAAGCATTTCGGTTGGTTGGTTACAAATAAGTATTATGTATCTTTGAAATTATTTCATATTTTATATATTTTTAAATATAGAATTTACTAGCATGTAAAATAATAAATTATATTAGTTTGCTAAATTATGTATGAATTTTATTCAAATTATTTATACGTATATATTTATAATATCAATATTTTCTCTAATAAAATTTACCATGAAAACAACTTTAAAACTAAACCCAATTTAAACAAATCTAATGAAACTTGAGATGATTAGTTAATAATGGATCTTCTTTTGCATTTTGATTTTTTTGTATTTTAATATATAAATATTAAAATACAAACAGAAGTTTCATTATATCTAATATAAAACTAGCCAAAACAGAGATTAAATTTGGATACTTTGCAAAAACTGGGGTTGCCCTCAGTTTTACCTGTTCGGTTCAGACCCCTAGCCCCAGCGTCTCCTTGCTTCTGTCTCTAGATATGAATACAGATATTAATAGTAATTTCTGTGGATGCCAGCCTGTCCAGAAAACACAATGTAAATATTAAAATACAAACAGAAGTTTCATTATATCTAATATAAAAGTAGCCAAAACAGGAGATTAAATTTGGATACTTTGCAAAAACTGGGGTTGCCCTCAGTTTTCCCTGTTCGGTTCAGACCCCTGGCCCCAGCGTCTCCTTGCTTCTGTCTCTCGATATGAATACAGATATTAATAGTAATTTCTGTGGATGCCAGCCTGTCCAGAAAACACAATACTGCTTCCATTGAACAATTAACTTACTAGCTTTTATTAACTTCAAAAAGAATAACAGAAAACTTACTAAATAAACAAATATAAAATACACTGTGGTCCTTCTTAACCACTAAATACAGTTGTGGCCAAGCTTCAACATGAACAACAATCCTACACATGACAAGTCCATTATACAGCACAAAAACTTATATTAGACAAGATCCACAAAAATGACGAAGACACGACGACCACCAGAAGGACTCTCCAAACTGCACCACAGACAATACTTATGTACAGCTAAATTTGCATATTGTACAAATATTTTTACATTTGAAATAAATAAACAATGTCGTTGAATAATTAATGATTCTTGTATCTTCTTTAACATTAGTAGAACAACCAAGTAATAAAAGTGTTAACATGTAGTTGAATAATTAATGATTCTTGTATCTTTAACATTAGTAGAACAACCAAGTAATAAAAGTGTTAACACAAAATTTATCACAATAAAAAATATTACATAGACAGTAAAACTCTCGTCCTTCATTGTCAAGATGGCAGGCAACACCTCTGGTCAGAACATTACACATCTTCACATGAAGTAATTTTCAAACTTGATACTGACTTTCTCAAAATATTGATTCAATACTAACAAATTTTTATTTTTTTCTATTATCTTCACAATCTGAAAAAGATGAAAAATATATTTTGCAATAGCAAATATCATTAATAAATTTATAATTTGTGTATAAAAATATATTATTCTTATATGAACTTAATCAGAAATGTCATATAATGCTATATTTGTATTTGATAAAATGTTAAACAGTAAAGCAATATTGTGGTCTTTGACCAGTGTTTTTTGCAATAAATTGTTTAAAATATTTTTTCTAATATCAGTCATTTTAAAACAGTGTGTCATATGTGAAAATCTCAGATTGACTTGTCAGAAATGTATTTTAAATTTAAATGATCTTAATTTATTTGCAGTTATTATAATATGGAAATTCTTAAAATATATCCTTTAATTGGACATTTATTTCATATATTTGAATATAAAGCAGTATATAAATATCTGTATTGCCTTATATTTGATTTTTCTGCAAAAGTTTCAACTTACATTTGGATTTATATGATATTTTTGGTTGGAAGTCAAAATGTTAGTCATGTAAGCTGATAAAATTCAAGGAAAGAGGAAGAGAAAGATAATAGAAAGGAAAACAATAAGAAATTTTGTAGCAATAATTTTTAATTTTGGTGAAAATGAAAATATAATAGTCCCCTATTTATTCAGTTTCAATTTCTGTAGTTTCAGAAATAAATGGATGCATAAGTCTTAATTTTTGTTGAATTTCTATAAGATGCAAATAAAAACTCATTAATTTATTTTTTCCAAAAATATAGAGGGGCCCAAAAAAATGTATACACTGTTTGTTCTTCAATAACTTTGAGATATATAGCTCTACAAATGGATGCATAAGTCTTAATTTTTGTTGAATTTCTATAAGATGCGAATAAAAACTCATTAATTTATTTTTTCCAAAAATATAGAGGGGGCCCAAAAAAATGTATACACTGTTTGTTCTTCAATAACTTTGAGATATATAGCTCTCATTTTTTTGGGAAATTCTACGTGCCTTTCGAGAGCTGTATGGGGATAAGAGGTTTTATCTACAACAAGATGGCACCCTAGCCCACTACTATCAAGAAGTCAGGGTGTATCTGGATGAAACTACTGGGATGATGGATAAGTTGAAAAGGTACTCTCGAGTACCCACCAAGGTCCCCAGACCTAACACCACTCGATTTCTACCTATGGGGGACCTTAAAGGATGTTGTTTATCAGAAAAAGCCAGCTACACTGGACAGCCCACTACTATCAAGATGTCAGGGTGATCTGGATGAAACTACTGGGACGATGGATAAGTTGAAAAGGTACTGTTGAGTACCCACCAAGGTCCCCAGATCTAACACCACTCTATTTCTACCTATGGGGGACCTTAAAGGATGTTGTTTATCAGAAAAAGCCAGCTACACTAGATATGCTACAAGAACAAATCAAAATGTCATGTACAGTTGTTACACCAGATACATTGCAGAACGTAGTTTGTGCAGCAGTTTGGCAGCACAGACAATGTTTGGATGCTGATGGTGGCCACTTTGAACATTTAGGTTAACCTACAGTTTCCCCAAAAATGAGAGCTATATATCTCAATTTGTATCAGTTATTGAAGAACAAACAGTGTGTACATTTTTTTGGGCCCCTCTGTATATTTATACCCTTAAAAATCTATGCTCATAAATTTCATTTAGCTATTCTATTGGTTAATATGTTTGTTCATATATTTTGAATTTAAGAATTATTTAAACTTGTGTGGTTTTTGATTTATGTAGAAATTTTTGAGATGAATTAACTACATAAATTGGGGATCTACTGTACTTAAAATTTTTGTGTGCTGCATTGCTTTATTAAAATTTCTGTATTTTAAAACCTTCATAAAATTTATACCCTTAAAAATCTATGCTCAAAATATGCTCATAAATTTCATTTAGCTATTCTGTTGGTTAATATGTTTGTTCATATATTTTGAATTTAAGAATTATTTAAACTTGTGTGGTTTTTGATTTATGTAGAAATTTTTGAGATGAATTAACCACATAAGTTGGGGAATCTACTGTATTTAAAATTTTTGTGTGCTGCATTGCTTTATTAAAATTTCTGTATTTTAAAACCTTCATAAATTTATTGAATTTTAAAGTGCTGGATTTTATCATTTATTATATGAGTTGAATGCCAGAAATAAAATATTTTATCCCATTACTTTGAAAAATATCAGAATATGCTAATTTTTTGTTAGATTCTGGAGCAGATCTGATAAAGAAGAAGTAAAAAAACTGGAATTTTCAGCACCACCCAGTAGCTTAGAATTATCTACAGATGGAAAGATACTTGTCATAACTCATGGTCATTCAGTTAGTTTTTGGGACACTGAAAGGTAAGCAATAATAAAATATAAATATTCTGTTGACATATAATATTTACATGCATTATATTCAGTCTAATAAAAGAATAATTTAGTCTAATAATTATAGATAAAAATAAAAAATTTTTTATTATGTAGTGTGCCTAGAAAGTCTGGATTTATAGGAATATAGATTACTTTTTTACTTTATTAAATGTTCAAATTGATTGCCATTTAACTTATATGCAAATATTAATTCTTTTGCTTAGGCTTCTCCAGAATGTTTTATAAGAGGCACATTCATTCCAAATGTTTTCCTTCATACCTTCAATACTCCCGATGTTTAATTTATTTGATATTCCTGATTAATTAATTTAATACTAAAACTAAGGAAACTAAGATTCAGACTTCTGAGACATCCTACATATTTTCTTTTAAGTACACCAAAAAAGTAAAAAATAAACTTTTTATCATGTAAGGAATATAACATAGCACTATAAGCAAATTATCTGAACCAGGTTCAGATAATTTTGTTTAATGGCTGTAGTTAATGCTAGTCAAAATCATAACTTATTATCTTGAGTGGTCAAAATTCTGATGAAATTGTTTAAATTGTTTAGTAATTAATTAGTATTACGTTAGAACTTAGCTTAAGACCTGAGCTTAGCTAATTAGTTTAAGTTAGAACTTAGTTAAAGACCTGAGCTCAGGCGAACTCTGGATTGCACGTTAGAACCGTCAGGTTTAGTTGTATAATAATATTGATATTCGTTAAAATTCGTGACTTTTCTGAGCTCAGGCCGAACTCTGGATTGCAGAGTCGCTAGAACCGTTAGGTTAATTATAGTTATTGTTATTGACATTCGTTCTAATCCGCGACTTTGCATGGTCTATGCTTACAACTCGCATTAATCGAATATTTGCTCGCACTAACGGTCTATGCTTACAACTCGCATTAATCGAATATTTGCTCGCACTAACTAGTCTATGCTTACAACTCACATTAATCGAATATTTGCTCGCACTAACTGAATCTATGCTTACAACTCGCATTAATCGAATATTTGCTCGCACTAACTGAAAAAAAAGGTATCATTTTTATAAGTTTACACTTAGTGTTTCTGATTTCCCGGCCTTTGAATCATTTTTATAAGTAGCACTAATCGAGGCCTACCTGTATTTTTGCGTATCATTTTTGTAAGTCGCACTAATCGATATCGCATTATTCGAACTGGCACTAATCGAGGCCTTCCTGTACATTAAGAATAATAATATGCTTGATGATAATCCCTATGGTAGGCCAGTAGATGGAGTAAAACTTTTAACTCCACATTACTCCCTATAATTGTATATCACCTCTCCAGTAAAAACTTATTATCAAGTATATAAAGATGCAATCCAAGTCATAATCCAATATTAATTTATTAAAGAGTTTTGATATTTGTATTATCTAATTACATAAAAATTCATTAAAAATGAATAAATTATCGAGAATAATAAATATGCTTGATGATAATCCCTATGGTAGGCCAGTAGATGGAGTAAAACTTTTAACTCCACATTACTCCCTATAATTGTATATCACCTCTCCAGTAAAAACTTATTATCAAGTATATAAAGATGCAATCCAATTCATAATCCAATATTAATTTATTAAAGAGTTTTGATATTTGTATTATCTAATTACATAAAAATTCATTAAAAATCAATAAATTATCGTAGAAAACAAAAACTTGTCAGAAAATAAAATATTTGCTTAAAAGATTTATTGTAAAAATAGTGAAAAATTTTAAATAAAAGTGCAGATTGAAATCCTGCGAATAAATTATCGTAGAAAACAAAATCTTGTCAGAAAATAAAATATTTGCTTAAAAAGATTTATTGTAAAAATAGTGAAAAATTTTAAATAAAAGTGCAGATTGAAATCCTGCAGAAGAGCACATTATCACTGCTCAAATTACTTGACCAGTGACAGGCTAATATTCTCTTAACTTTTCTGTTTTCAGTTATGAGAAACTGAAAAGTTTTGAAGTTCCCACTCAAGTCAATTCAACACATTATCTGCTCAAATTACTTGACCAGTGACAGGCTAATATTCTCTTAATTTTTCTGTTTTCAGTTATGAGAAACTGAAAAGTTTTGAAGTTCCCACTCAAGTCAATTCAGCATCTCTACATCCTGATAAATCAGTATTTGTATGTGGTGGAGAAGACTTCAAAATGTATAAATACAACTATCGAACTGGCGAAGAATTAGGTAAAGAAAATTATCAGTAATTTTTTTTATTTATGCCTAATAACCAACTCTCTTTCATCTTACAGAATCATTCAAAGGTCATTTTGGTCCTGTTCACTGTGTCAGATTTTCTCCTGATGGAGAACTATATGCTAGTGGAAGTGAAGATGGAACATTAAGGTTATGGCAAACTACAGTTGGCAAGACTTATGGTTTATGGAAATGTATCCTGCCTGGTGAATCTGTGGCTAATTATGAAGCAGGAGATGGGATAGTCTCTACTACAGATTCCTCCTTAGTGAAATCGGATACATAACCTATTAGAAATTCTTTAAGTTCTCATCATCTGGTCTATTCCATTTTTACAGAAAGTTCTCTCGGGCTTCTTTGTACTTTGCTACTAATGTAACATCTAGTTATAGACTGTATAATCTTAATGTATATAAAGAAATGTTAATTTACATAATAAATATTTTGTTTACACAAAGCCCAAAGTTGCCCAAAACTTTCACTTTATATTTAAACATTACATCTGATAAGTACTGAATATAAAAATATTAGAGAATTCAATAAAAAGGGATTATTTATATTGTTACCAGACTTTTTATACATGATATCATTTTTATCCTATAATTACTACATCTAATATAGGATTCTGTGCAAAAAGTACATTAATCAATTGAATCTGAATCCTATTTTGAGATGCTTTCATCTTAGTATCTTATAAATTTAATGCTCTGAATGGAAATTACACATTTTCTAAGAAGAAAATTATTACAATTTTATACTCTTGCAATAATTCATTCTTAGAATTTGTCAATAAAAGAAAAAGTAAAAGAATTTTTCATATCTTTGAAGACTTCTTTAGATTTTTGATCATTATTAAAACATCCTGAAAATGTAATTTACTTTTCAATAACTTGTGCGCGTGTGTAGTGTGCCATTTGATAATTTGTTTTCTTATTTTTATCATTCTTAGAACATTCCATCGTTGAACAATGTTGCATTATTCCCAACAATTTTTAGTTTTGAAGAGATGATTTGAATTATGAAAATAGTGAAAAATGATAATGCATTACAAAAAAAATTTTTTTGCGTGTAATACTTGATTCTCTAATATTTTGAAAAACAGTGTAATTTGAGATTTGTATAAACTAAAAATAATTTTCAATTTATTTGCCATTTATACAGTATAAAAATTAATGGTTATATATATATTTTTAATATATATACTTATCATTAATTCAATGTATGTAGTTCACTTTATTTTTGACTTTCCAAATAGAAGGTTAAGTCTAGTAATAGAAACCAGAAACAGACTAGTCCTTTATAATAAATCTGTCATTTCATATATTTAATTTACATTTAATATATCAGTAGCTTAAAATATAATCAATTTTGATATCTTTATCAGTGACAACAAAATCATAATTCAAAATGTTTATATATGTTGAATAGATTTTATGAAAAAAAAAAAGACATGTAAAACAAAAATACAAAGTCATTTAAAAAAATGCTTTCCTTTGTATGTAAAGAATGATTTAATAAATTTTAATTTTATTTGATACATGAAATGACAACTTTATTTAAAATAATACATAATTAAAAAAAAATTTAAATACAAGAAGTAAAAAATTTTAAATTTATTGGACTCTTAAATTCTGTGGCTTTTATAGTGCAACAGTTTTTGTTTCACCTATCATTAATTACATTAAAAATTTGCAAATATTAACAGCAAAATTTCTGGGTACTCCACTGTATATAACGAAACGATATTTTAATCTTATAGCCTTTTAAACAGGTGATCGAATATGACCTAGGAAGTACAGCCATTTTTGTGATGTCATATCCTGGCTTTGTTGATGACGTTTAACTGTTAGTAGCACCATCTATGTTACGTTCTAAAGAAGTAATATGATTGGTTCTTTATATGGCTACGTCATTTTGAAAAGTTACCATTGAAAGTATAGGAAGTGTCCCATCTGTATTAGTAATCTGTGGTATGACCTATCGTCGGGTATATGATTTACTGCAGGTGATAAATTAGATTCTATTTTTTTTTTATATGCTTCAAACTTCAATTTACATTACAATAGACAATCTTTGTATAAGAATTTTAATTTGGATTGCAGTTCGCAATTTCGTAGATTTTTCAACTTTACATCAACTTTATATAATAAACTTATGAACTTTATATAATAAACTTATGAAGAATTTTGTCCAGAAAAACCGCTAAACATTTTCATATTATCATCAACTTTATATAATAAACTTATGAAGAATTTTGTCCAGAAAAACCGCTAAACATTTTCATAAGAAAAAATTTATTTTTCAAAAAAAGCGCCGAATAAAAATGCAAATTTATTACAAAATTTCGTTACAGAATGTATTGCTTCATCATCAAATTTTTGACGAAGAAGCAATATATTTTCAGTCTAAATATATTATCAAAATTACTTTTATTGATTTGACTGTGAATTGTTTTCGTTACAGAATAGATTTTTTCTTTTTCAATTTCATTTATATGCATTTATATAGAAATGGAATTAATTTATATAAACTGCGTTTTATATTGCGAAGATTCATAAAAAAAAAAAAAAAAAATGCGGAATTATTTTATATAAACTGCGTTTTATATTGCGAAGATTCATAAAAAAAAAATGCGTTATTTTCCCGAAACGTAACGTTCGCGCAAGTCGACGAATCGTCGTTCAGAGACCAAGAATATAAATTAATTTGCGATGATCTGATAACGCTAACTATAAAAGAAACTATAAATAAAGCTTAAATCGCTTAAAAATGTATTTTGTTAGTTTTTATATAAATCAGTCGTATATTGCTACAATTCCATAAACAGTAAAGGTCGTGACACACTGAACGCGACGCGAAGCGAAGCATAAGAAAGCAACTTCGCGCGGTTACTCGCGTACAGTTTGTCTTGGACTGTAGCCGCGCGAAAGGAAATGAAAAACTTGAACTTTGACCGATCAGCACGCGCGAACAATACAGTGCGACAAGAAGCGAAGGAAGCAATCAACCAATAGTAACGAATGTTTTATATACTTGGAAAATGGCGAAAGTTCAATCGTGTGGTTGGGATTCAGATATAGTATTTGTTTTAGAAGTGCAAAAAAAGATCATATCTATATGACATGAAATTAAAATAATACCGAAAGTATACGATCACTTCTTTTTAATAACAAATCTACCACACTGTAATAAAACTAACCTAACCTAACCCACTCATCAGAGCTCACTAATGAAGAGCTTCTGGAAATGGTAAACAACACGAATGATGATGTTTTCCATTTCCAGAAATTAGGAGCCCTTTGTTCATGAGCTTATCAGCTGAGTCTGGACTGTTTCATTAAAAAATAGTCGCTATCATCCCAGGGACTTTAAGAGAGCAAGAAAGTGTTGATCCATACTCACCAGACCCAATCCATATACGCGATCTCACTTAACGCGTTTTCGCTTTAACGCGACTTTAAAAAGTAAATTAATTTTTTAAACAAAAATTCATTTAATTTCGAGTCCCACTCATCAGAGCTCACTAATGAAGAGCTTCTGGAAATGGTAAACAACACGAATGATGATGTTTTCCATTTCCAGAAATTAGGAGCCCTTCGTTCATGAGCTTATCAGCTGAGTCTCGACTGTTTCATTAAAAAATAGTCGCTAACATCCCAGGGACTTTAAGAGAGCAAGAAAGTGTTGATCCATACTCACCAGACCCAATCCATTCATCATTGGATTGAAGACTGTCATAATTATGTAGTGTTTAGGTATTTATGACATTGTATTAATTAAATTCATTCATGCAACCGTTCATTCATTAAAATTTGCGTATTTTGTTTATAATTTTAAATAATTCATTCATTAAAATTTCTTTTGATCACAGGTGAAAATATTTCATTTTTTAAATCCTTCTGAAGAAACCCCTATGTCCTATCTCACCCATACTAAATTCAACTCACTTTACGCGAATATTTCATGAAACCAATTAATCGCGTAAAGCGAGGGAGGGACACCTATATTAAAGAATTTTAATTGAGGAACAGTCATTTCAAATATTTTTTTTATTACAATTAATTTGACCATTAAACTTTTCATATTTGTGATAAAAAAAAATCGTTTTGGAAGAAGTTCGATCAATTTTTAATCGCCCGCCATTTTGTTTTGAGGTTTCTGTCCTTGAGGTGACATCAAGGAGGTGTGGCGCTGATCCTTTTAGAAGGAATAATTTACAATTAAACTTTAAAATGATCCTAAGCGCGACAAATAAATTAGGAAATCTGCCTTGAAGATTAATTTTAAAAATACAGTCGGACCCCATTAACACGCGGTAGTCGAGGTCCATAGTTACTAAACCGCGAGTTACATTATTAATATAAATTGAGCGATAATATAAGTTCCAACATTGATATGAATTTTCTGTGAGATAAATTAAAAAATAAAAATCGATTTTAACGTCAATTTACGAAATAACAATATTTTACGCGAAGAAAAAATATTAGAATCGTGCAAAGATCTTCAAAAGAATTGTGCAATATATTAAAATTGTTCAAAATATTAAAATTGTGCAAAATATTAGAATTGTGCAAAATAATAGAATTGTGCAAAATATTAGAATTGTGCAAAATATTAGAATTGTGCAAAATATTAGAATTGTACAAAATATTAGAATTGTGCAAAGATCTGAAACTAATTGATGTGCAAAGAAAAGAATCCGGCTTATCAAGGTAGCCATGATAAAACCGCGTGTTAACGGGGTCCGACAGTATATTGAAGCTAATATATGGTTGTGAAACAAAGTTTTATGTTTTTATATGTGCCCTTCCTGATAAAATTTCATGAAATAAACCATGTCCATCGATACCGGATTCTTTTCTTTGCACATCAATTAGTTTCAGATCTTTGCACAATTCTAATATTTTGCACAATTCTAATATTTTGTACAATTCTAATATTTTGTACAATTCTAATATTTTGCACAATTTTAATATATTGCACAATTCTTTTGAAGATCTTTGCACGATTCTAATATTTTTTCTTCGCGTAAAATATTGTTATTTCGTAAATTGACGTTAGAATTGATTTTTATTTTTAATTTATCTTTTTCAAATTAATAAAATTTTCAAATTTACATGTTAAGGAAATAAGTTTCCTTTTTCCTCTTATTTTATTTTTAATTTTATTTTATATCTTGTTTTATGTTTTTGCACACATTCAGTTTGGCCGCCCGTATGCGATGCACGCCTTGAACATATATCAGGCACTGTGCACAATTATTATACTGAAAGAAAAAAAAGTTTCGACTGTGACCAAGTTAGTTAGTGAAATGTACAGAATTTGAAACTGTCATCCCTATTTTGTCACCGGACTCGTTCAGTTAGCGCACGCGTACTTGCGTCGATTCCTGGACGGACAGTACTGTCGTTAACAAAAGTTGGCAGAGCGACAAAGAAAATGGGATTTTTAGAAAGGAGGATCAGTGGTTCCCAATCTTTTTTTTGGCCATGCTCTACTTAAGCATCTCTAAAATCCCGATGCCCCTTTGTGACATATAATTTTTTAATTCAAAAAATGACTGCTTAACGTGGAGAAAGCTTAAAAGGCTATTAACTTGGTCTAAACAGGCTTCCAAAAACATGGTATCTATGAAACAGAAAAATAAAAGAACAAAAGGACAGTTGAAGTACTGAGAAAGAA
The DNA here is from genome assembly GCA_000484575.1 of Olivierus martensii. Lineage (NCBI taxonomy): Eukaryota > Metazoa > Arthropoda > Arachnida > Scorpiones > Buthidae > Olivierus > Olivierus martensii. The sequence continues at coordinate 13,145 of AYEL01040562.1, forward strand.
ATCACAAAAAATTGTTTAAAAAATAATAATAATATGAATTAATACGAAAAAAACAGCAAATAAAGTTTCATAACTGCCGTGTACATTCTGATTTTAATTTTAAAAATGTATATGTCACAATATATATTTATATATTGTATATATTGTCCCTAAAATCAAAAGAAATGAAGATTCATTGTTAAAAACTCGTTGTCGAATTGCCCCCTTGTGGGGCGTGCGCCCTACGTTGGGAAACACTGAGCTAGATTTATTATAGTTCACGCGGGAGTAGAAAACATTTATTATAGTTCACGCGGGAGTAGTAGTTACATGTAGGCGGACTGGCCATAAGAAGAGGGTGCTATAGAGAACTTCAAATTTTGACAAACACTGATACCCTTTCTACACTGGCACTTTAATCTAGAATAACGAGTTATTCTAGATTAAGTTTATAATGATTCCCAATCTTTTTTTTGGCCATGCTCTACTTAAGCATCTCTAAAATCCCGATGCCCCTATGTGACATATAATTTTTTATTATTCAAAAAGTGAACTCCTATTCACGTGGAGAAAGCCTAAAAGGCTATTAACTTGGTTAACTGTAATCTGTATTAACTAATGCCAGTGTAGAAAGGGTATGAGGCTCGAACAGTATAAAAATACACAAATATATTTTTTCTAAATTGAGACTCCTAAAATCGTGAGGCCCGGGGCAGCCGCTCTCTTGTCTCCCTCTGATTATATTCATATAATAATTTTAATGTAAAAAAAATATTCTCCGTAAATAATCCTAGTATATTTTAGAAATATTTTCCAATAAAATATTACTAAATTTGAATGAAATGATTCGGATGATCGCGAGGTAAAGCATTCGATTATCGTTTTGGAGATCCAATTCCAAGATCTGTAGTTTTTCAAAAAGTTTTCAGGCTCAGCCTGACGACTCCATCCTTCAACTAGATCAACCATTCTCAACCTGCGACTCGCCAAGCTTTTAAGTGCGGCCCGGAACGCACAATCATGAATTTAATGAAAGCGCGGAATTCTTCTCCCACATACAAAAAAAAAAATAAAAATAAAAATTCTGATATAAAAAAAAAACTTTTTTTAAATCTGGAAAAATTACAATTTTCCTAATTTGCTAGGTCCTTCCTGATGTACTCGTGAAATTTTACAGGTCATAGGTCAGTTGGGAAACCACTGACCTATGGCATTTACGAATTGAGAAGTCGAGAATTTTTTGTAGGCGAATTTTTAGAAGTCAGACTTTTTTCACGTGACACCAACCGGTTGCCGACTGCTGATATAGCATGTTCCGGCTCAGTTAATGTAGCAAATAAATGTATGCGGCTCGGGAAATAAAAAATTTGAGAACCACTGAATTAGACGGTTGACCTAATTATGGAAGTTATCAGCCAGTGATGGCAATCACCATGATGGAGTGGTAATATGGCGGTTTAAATGAAACTAGTTAGATTAGTTTCAATCAATCGCCATATCACATAGAATAAGGAAGTGATTCTAGCTATTTCCATCTTTATAAATTATGAAAATATAACAAACAAAAATTTGAAAATATACCACCAATATAAAATGGATCGTTGGAAAATGTACTCAATTTTTATATGTAGCTGGTATACATGTAGATAAACTTTAGCAATATTTTTTTTATTTTTATTTGACTTTTTCATGCCCAATTATTTAAATATAAAATATTTTTTACAGTAAAAACAACCGTTTTGTATATATATATATGTATATTAGTATTAAATTTTGAGATTAAAGCAGAATTTCGAAACAATACTTTGGAAAACAATTAAGTTAAGAAAACAATAATTCGAGAAAATTTTTATTTGTTTGGCTGGAGGGACAAGAACTGGGGTTAAATTAATTCATGAATATCATTCTTTGGTCCGAAGATTTTGGGAGACAGGTGGAATTTATGGTGACGAGTATCTCCTGGCAAGTGAGATGTGGTGCTTTGCATCCATCTGCCGTGCGTTTTCCTGTACTTTGCTGGACAGGGCGGAATATCCTATATTCAATTCTGTTTGTTTAAATAATAATAATAAATATGTATATAAAATGAAGGCATTCCATTGAATTAAATTAATTTTGTATTTAATTTTAATTTTTGTAAATCAGTATATCCATTATATGACGATCGAATAATAATTTCATGATACAGTAAAGACTGGATCTCTCATGCGTAAAACGCGACGTAAATACGTCGCGTATCGACGCTGACGATGTCACTTCCAGTAAATTGCTAGACGCTGCGTCGTTACGCCGGAGATGACTTTTCTTCAACTTTATGATTGGACGAATGGCCAAGAGTACGTTGGCCATTCGTCCAATCAGAAAAGTGATTGTTTAAAATGACACTCACTCTTTGGAATGTGCCCTATAATATACTCGAATTCAGAGTAAGAGTTGATTGTTGAAACTTTGTTGCTCTCTGAAACGATATATATCACGCATCCATACATATCTTTTAGATTTTGAATTTTGCAACTGCAAAACCATGATATTCGGCAAATTTATAAATGAAGCCATTGATAAATAAAACAGTTCTTGAGTTTCGCTATCCATGTTGAATCAGCTAATTTCAAATGATGTCAAATAATTAGCCAATAGCTAAAGAACGGTGTTTATTTATATCGCGTCGTACGCTTTCGGTACGCTCGACGTTTCGTGCGCGACGCATTTACGTCAGCGTACCGACGTCGCGTTTTACGCCTGTGAGACCCAGTTTTTACTGTACATCAAATAATGCATTATAACAACGATTTCCAAACGGGGGCGCGTACTAGTGCAAAGGGAGCCACGAAAAGTTATATTTAAAAAAATTTACATTTATATCAAAGATATATGCTATATAAATAAATGATACTCTTGCAAGTGCATAGCTTATAAAACAGCCGCTAGAACTATTAGCAATAATAACCAATAAAAATAATGTCAAATTCAAACGCAAGCGAGAGGTCGCTGTATCAACTATTATTTTTTATAAAAATAATTTAAAAATGATTGCCAATTACGTTAACGTAATTGGCAATCATTTTTAAATTATTTTTATAAAAAATAATAGTTGATACAGCGACCTCTCGCTTGCGTTTGAATTTGACATTATTTTTATTGGTTATTATTGCTAATAGTTCTAGCGGCTGTTTTATAAACTATGCACTTGCAAGAGTATCATTTATTTATATAGCATATATCTTTGATATAAATGTAAATTTTTTTAAATATAACTTTTCGTGGCTCCCTTTGCACTAGTACGCGCTCCCGTTTGGAAATCGTTGTTATAATGCATTATTTGATGTACAGTAAAAACTGGGTCTCACAGGCGTAAAACGCGACGTCGGTACGCTGACGTAAATGCGTCGCGCACGAAACGTCGAGCGTACCGAAAGCGTACGACGCGATATAAATAAACACCGTTCTTTAGCTATTGGCTAATTATTTGACATCATTTGAAATTAGCTGATTCAACATGGATAGCGAAACTCAAGAACTGTTTTATTTATCAATGGCTTCATTTATAAATTTGCCGAATATCATGGTTTTGCAGTTGCAAAATTCAAAATCTAAAAGATATGTATGGATGCGTGATATATATCGTTTCAGAGAGCAACAAAGTTTCAACAATAGTATCATTTATTTATATAGCATATATCTTTGATATAAATGTAAATTTTTTTAAATATAACTTTTCGCGGCTCCCTTTGCACTAGTACGCGCTCCCGTTTGGAAATCGTTGTTATAATGCATTATTTGATGTACAGTAAAAACTGGGTCTCACAGGCGTAAAACGCGACGTCAGTACGCTGACGTAAATGCGTCGCGCACGAAACGTCGAGAGTACCGAAAGCGTACGACGCGATATAAATAAACACCGTTCTTTAGCTATTGGCTAATTATTTGACATCATTTGAAATTAGCTGATTCAACATGGATAGCGAAACTCAAGAACTGTTTTATTTATCAATGGCTTCATTTATAAATTTGCCGAATATCATGGTTTTGCAGTTGCAAAATTCAAAATCTAAAAGATATGTATGGATGCGTGATATATATCGTTTCAGAGAGCAACAAAGTTTCAACAATCAACTCTTACTCCGAATTCGAGTATATTATAGGGCACATTCCAAAGAGTGAGTGTCATTTTAAACAATCACTTTTCTGATTGGACTTGGCCATTCGTCCAATCATAAAGTTGAAGAAAAGTCATCTCCGGCGTAACGACGCAGCGTCTAGCAATTTACGGGAAGTGACATCGTCAGCGTCGATACGCGACGTATTTACGTCGCGTTTTACGCATGAGAGATCCAGTCTTTACTGTATCATGAAATTATTATTCGATCGTCATATAATGGATATACTGATTTACAAAAATTAAAATTAAATACAAAATTAATTTAATTCAATGGAATGCCTGTATCGTGAAATTTTTATTCCATCATATAATGGATATGCTGATTTACAAAAATTAAAATTAAATACAAAATTAATTTAATTCAATGGAATGCCTTCATTTTATATAAATATTTATTATTATTATTTAAACAAACAGAATTGAATATAGGATATTTATAGTTATTTGAAGTATTTAAATACTGTACTAAAATTATCATGTTCAAATAGTTTTATTTATTGAATAAGTTTAGCTAAATGTTCATATAAAAGATAAAAAATTCATGACTTGATTATATTTTTCAAATTTTAACACAGTCAATTCTCGTTATTCGCGGATTCCGTATTCGCGAAAATTTATTTGTAACTACAAAACGATTATTTTTCAAATTTTAACACAGTCAATTCTCGTTATTCGTGGATTCCGTATTCCCTAAAATTTATTTGTAACCACAAAATCGATTTTCGCGATTATTCGCGGACTCCCGCTGACAAGTGAGCGGAGAAAATACTGTTATTATTTGTCCATGAAAGCTGCGCCTAGCTAAGGTGGACGAGTCCAAACGCGAAAGAGAGTGGTAGTCGGTATAATGACGGGTGGGAATTATTATATTATATTAAGTTCTGTTAGATATACTTCAGTCCAAACGCGAAAGAGAGAGTTGTAGTCGGTATAATGACGGGTGGGAATTATTATATTATATTAAGTTCTGTTAGATATACTTATATAATGAGTGGGAATTATTATATTATATTAAGTTCTGTTAAATATACTATATCCAACGTCGAAACTAATCATTTAGCATTCGACATTACAATAAAATTCCATTCGACTTCAGTTATCTCGCGTTTGAAAACATCCACGTGCGAAGCTGTCATCCCTATTTTGTCACTGGACTCGTTCAGTTAGCGCACGCGTACTTGCGTCGATGGTCGCGGCTAAGCTGGTCGGACAGTACCAATGTAAACACTCTCTCTCTCTCTAATAAAGTAAGTTCTTTGTTACCAAATGTAATCTCTGTATCGTTTTGCTGGAAAAGTCTCTATCCATCCTTGCTCACTCCACAGACCGCAAGTCCCACAGAAGAATGTGACCTTGTGCTTGAACGCAGCCTCAAATTTAGGCGCCTAACTTCTTTCGCATTTGTTCCTTACGTCGAGATTTTAGGTCTGATGCAAATAAGGCTGACGCAGTTCAGAAAGAAATTGTGTCAACTGCCTCATCATACTACTATCCATCAAAAATAAGATTTTATTTACTACATAGTGTTTTAAAAAATTAAATAAAGATTACTGTAATTTTAATACTATACACACCGCATATACCGTAATCATTTGTAAGTACTGTATACATCTTAAGATGTTTTTGGCAAACCAAATGCTCACAATTCCCTATCCTGTGGGCATTTATGTGCACAGTATGAGGAATTGTACCCACTTATCCGACATTAGAACTTGAACGCAAATTGCTTTTAATCACAGTAGTAGTAGTGAGTTTAGATAATATTTATGAAGATTTATAAAAAGAAAATGATTTTTTTAAACTTTTTGCTATACATAATTTTAATCTTAAGTTCAATTCTAAAAAAACCATAAAAATTCAATTTTCCGTTTTTCTAGTCTAATAGTCATAATAAGAAGTATATATTTCGCAGAATTTTTTTTGCTTAGATTATAATAATCATACGCATGCGAGAAACTTTGATGCACATAATTTTCCACTGCGCACCACCACTCCACTTTACTATTGTCCGTCCAGCATAGCCGCGACCATCGACGCAAGTACGCGTGCGCTAACTGAACGAGTCCAGTGACAAAATAGGGATGATAGCTTCGCACCTGGATGTTTTCAAACGCCAGATAACTGAAGTTGAATGGAAGTTTATTGTAATGTCGAATGCTAAATGATAAGTTTAGACGTTGGAAATACTGTAGTATATTTAACAGAACTTAATATTATCGTATTACTTCGAATTTAAGCTGCACTTTTTTATCAAAATTTGGATGCGACTTAAATTCAAAGCGAATATTTTAACATCTTATTTCTCCCGATCTCCCCCCACTCCCCAACGATCGGGTTTTTGCTTTACGCTCTACAATGCGTTGATAAGTTTATTCGGTGGTCCCCCGTTCGTTATTTTCTGATTTAATCCAGTTGCTGTTTGATAGCAGCTATGTAGAATCGCGTCGTATCTGGTCATTTTAATTATAAGAAAAATCACGAATTACTATAATGCTATTTATAACGGCTGATGGAAACAAATTTCCATCTATTATTATTTTGAACAAAGAAACTGTACCGAAGGAAAATTTTTCTAAGAGTGTTTATAATTCGAGCACGAAAGAACGCATGGGTGACAACAGAACTGATGAAATATTGATTAGAACATGTTTGGGAGAAGAGACCTTGCGCTATTTTTAAAAAAACCAAAGTGATTGTATACTTGAAGAAGTTTCTCAATAAATTAGGTAGCTTATTATGTATATTAGTACCTATTTAAGTAAATAAAAATGCTTCTTATTTTTCAGTATTTATTATAAAATCATTTTTTTTTATTTTTTCCAACTTTAAAATCCTACTGCGGCTTAAATTCGAAGTAATACGGTAATTCGAAACCGAAACCATTCCCACCTGTCATTATACCGGCTGCGACTCTTCCTTTCGCATTTGGACTCATCTACCTTAGCTAGTAGTGATGGGCGAAATGATTCTTTTCAATGAATCGATTCATTTGATTCAATTCATTTAAATGAATCGATTCATTTGATTCAATTCATTTAAATGAATCGATTCATTTGATTCGATCATTTGAATCGTTTGAATCAAATGAATCATTTGAATCGAAGAATCGTTTGAATCAAACGAATTGTTTGAATCAAAGAATCGAAGAATTGTTTGACTGGGTGAATCGTTTCTACTTGAAGGGGAGGGATGTAGTAGTAGATTTGTGATGATAAATAATGTAGAGGAGGGTGGAGTCATGCAAATTGTGACATCATATTATACATTTTTACATATCTATTAATAATATTTTTTGAATAAAATGCAAAATGTTTAAGCTTAATTGTTCAAAAAATAAAGACTGTAGTGTAACCTATTTGGAGATATGCTTGTTAGTAAAACGTAAGACACATAATTTCTAGTTCTAATACTCTTATATACGGTAGCCTAGTTTTTTAATACTTTGTCTATTAAAATTATTAAAAAGTTTGGATATTAAGTAAAAATTATTTTCCATTTACAATTTATAAATATGCGTATACTTTTATTTAGATTTTTATTTTAAAGGATATGTTAAGATATTAGTCTTTTATATTATTTCGCTATATAATTTAAGGAGAGGGCACAGACAGTAGTTCCATACACTCGTATATATATATAAAAAAAAACAAATATGCTATATCGGTAGTTGAAATGAATCAAAATGTGATCGATTTGTTTTCACCAAATGAATCATGATTCATTTGATTCACTTAGTGATTGAATCATTCTGATCGAATCACTCACGAACGACCCATCACTATTAGCTAGGCGCGGCAAATATTCTTATGACAAACTACCATGCAAACTACAAGTGCACTGGAGCCATGATCAATATTGCCGCCGAACCAAAAATTTTAGGATCAGAAAATTTTTTAAACATGGATTAAAACTAATCAAAGTCGATAAATTTCGAGATTGTCTCGATTTTTATCAAAATAAAACAAAAATAAATCCTTTCTCATAAAAGTGTAAATGGCACTAATAGCTATCAATTATTGTGATAATTGTAAAACATTTATAGCAATTAGATAATGAAAACATACGTAAAATATGATGCTCTTGGAATAAAAAAATATTTAATGGGATAATTTAATGTTTAATAAATATATTCATTATATTTCCTTAATTACTAACCTCACCTACTCTCAGCTCTAATATATATATATTTTTTATATACTCATGTTAATATACTGTACTTATGGAGGCCAGTTTATTTAATGTTTAATAAATATATTCATTATATTTCATTAATTACTAACTAACCTCACCTACTCTCAGCTCTAAAATATATATATTTTTTATATACTCATGTTAATATACTGTACTTATGGAGGCCAGTTTATTTCAGTTTGCCAGGGCGGGTAAAATTTTCCAGTCCGCCAGTGGGCCTTAGATATAAAAAGTTGAAAATAATAGAAAGTAAAAATTGTTTCTAAATGTTGAAACTATATCTGTTATTCATGAAAACTAATTGATTTTGAACCAGAACGATAAAGTCAAATGGTGTGGGAACCTATGCAGAACAGACACAGACAAACATGGCACTTATATATATATATATATATTCTAATTTTTATTTCATATACTGATCGCTTTATTGAGGGCCAGAGGTCAAATGGTGTGGGAACCTATGCAGAACAGACAAACATGGCACTTATATATATATATATTCTAATTTTTATTTCATATACTGATCGCTTTATTGAGGGCCAGATTAAGGTAATCATTGCTTAGTACATAGATTTTATCATATACAGAAGTTTCTCAAATTACAAACTTTCATATTTACAAGTCATTTCATTTTTTAATTTTAGAAAATCCAAAGATTTTTAATCACTACAATAGCAACATATATAACAAATATAAAAACTACACACTTATAAGTAGCATTTCAAGATAGGCTTTACACCAAAAACCTTGCTTTATACTATAATTGGAACTTTTTATTCAAATTTCTGAATAAAATTTCTAATTGGTCCAATTATTTCATATATTACACAATATAATATATACAAGTGGTTTTGGTATCTCTGGTTTCAGCATATGAATTATAAACTGAGTTAACAACACTTACAAATTATGTTTAAGTACAATGAAATTTGGAATGTACATTTCGAAATAAAAATAATTGTTTAATTTGAAACAACATTGGCTAGAAATGAGAACAGTGTGTGTTGTGTCTGATCCCCTGATAGTTTTTTAATGCATTTTTACTTTTATAGTAGCTTCACATTAAAAAAAAAAAAAAAAAGCAAAGGTTAATTACATCTGCTACTGTAAATTTTGAAGCTTACAATACTATTTTAACAATTCTGAAATGTTATCCAAACTAACTTGTAGGCGTTAATCTTGAAATGGTCGTGTTTAAGTCAGACTTTTTTATAGAAAATTATAACTGAATTTCCTGCATGAATCTCAGATATAATTCAATTGGAACTGTTCCACAGACTGTCAGCTATAATTCTATATAACTATTACCATAAGACAGTTTTATTTTTAGAAAAATTTTTCAATGTGAGAGGATAAATTCAATGTGATAAAATATATGAAATAAGCATAAAATTTCATTTAATCTATATTTTATAAATATTAGTTTATTGAATTATATAAATATTGAAAGATTCTGAGAAACAAAAATTGCAAGTAGATATATTAGGTCAGGGTTTTCAAACTGTGGGTTGTAATACTTTAGCGGGGAATGAAATAAATGTTCATGATTGAAAGAATGCACAAAAATGTTTTGAATACAGCTTAAAACTTTTTTGAAATTGGTCAGTTTTTCTTTACACTTAAATATGTATCATCTATATTCAATATGTAGCATTAGTTAATAACAAAAAAACAATTCACAATAAAGTTTCTCTCTGGTTTATCACACACATATGGATTCATAATATAAATTATGGTTCCTGCACTCTGTCACAGTCAAAGTATGAAAAGTTAGTTTTGAAAATCATATGTCATCTAGACATATGATTTTCAAAAATTAGAAATTTGGATTTGAAAATTATTTAGCAAGTAAATAGCAATAATCCATTTGCTTCATGAATATCATCATCTCTATTTTGACAATAAAATAATTTTATTTACAATCAATCAATAAAGATAACTGATTTTACAAGATGTCAAAACATTAATCCATTACTAAAATTAGAAATCACATCTCTCAACCTGCAGTACACTGGTATGTATTTACTTATATATATAATCTTAATTGATGATATATAATTACATATATATTGATTACATCGTCAATTAAGATGATTAGTAAATATGAGAATATAATTGATGAGATACATTGTTAATTATAAGATTAACATATTACTATAAGAAAAAAAAATAAAAAAAAATCAAATAAATTCTTTCAAGAAGGTTTTTCAATACTTATACTGTAACCACAAACAAATCAGAGTGACTTCCTAGGAAATAAAAACGTCAAATTATTTACAACTTCCCAGAGAGAGATGCTATTTTAAATCATATTCCAAAATCCATAAAGACACTTAAAAAATACTCAGTATTCAATATTTTAGTTTTATATAAAATGAAATCACTGAAGTCATAAGTTTTAAACTTTTTAATAATTCTTTCATGAAAATATAAAATCCAATTTTAAATAAACCAACAAGAGGCAAAATATGTATATTTAGATATGTTTATATATCTTAGAATTTTTAAACAAAATACATTACTCTCAAATTTTATATCATGCATCATGATTTTTTAAATTAGAATCAATTAAAACTTTTATATGCTTTATTTTTTTACTGATGAAATTCATTCTGGTTTGGTGAAAATTTTATTGTTTAAAATGAATATTTATGAGAAACCTACTGCTTGATGAAATCTTCATTCTTCAGAAGTTAAAATATTCCTAATATTTTATCTGAAACTTTAAATAATCTTCTTGTTTTAATGGGATTATCTATAAGGAAAGAAAAAGTTTAAAGCAAAAGTATTAAGTATTATAGAAGTATTAATTAAATTCAAATACATTATTTCTTCAACATTCATGAGTTCTAAATATGCAAATTTAAATATTTGTGAGGTACCATAAACTATAAAATATACAATTTGGATATAAAATCAGTTTCCATTTAAAGAAGCAATTGAGTAATTTTTTCTTAAATGATTAAAAAATGCATGAAAAATAGTGTATATATTTAGAATTTAATATTAATATAAAATATGGGATATTTAGTTCCCATCTAAGATATATTACCAAAAATTTTTAACTGTACCAAAGTCATTTCTTTATTATATACAGTCAGACCTCATTATACAGTCACTTCTGCAGACTTGTGAAAACCAGACTTATGAGCGGGATGTCCATATATATGAGATAAAAAATTTCAATTTAAGGCAATGGAATTTTAACTATACAATGCAAAATCTGTTTTCGTCAGGACTCCTGTAAAATCTATGGATATGGGAAAATGATAGATGCAGGTCTATATAAAATGAAAAGCTAAATAAAAATTAGATTAAAAGATAATAATAATAATAATAATAATAATAAAAAGCACTGTAATGAATCAACACAAATTAAACTTTATATTGTATATTATGTAACAATGGCATTATGTAATCAATTAAGCAAAAAGCAAAGTGAAATGATTTACACTTATAGTCATTGTTGCCAAATCCAGTTCTTTGAAAATCACAAACTATTAGAGCAATAGAAGTAAAATTCTTATATCAAAAATAAATTTTTTTTTTTCACTACAGAGAATTATAAATTCACTAAATCTCTATCAGCATGCAAAGTTAACTCTGACCTATCCTATTATTTTATTATGCTCTTTATTATTTATTATTATTTTCATTATTATTTAACATATTTTATTTTAGTTTAAGAGTTAACTCACTTTTCATGTTCTCTGTCTCATCAGTTAAAAGTTGTGTGTTATGGACCAGAAATCTGTCTCCTGCTCTTGATGTCATCTATTCTAAATAATTTATTCAGCACATTATTTAATTTGTAAAGAGGATGACATGAATTGATTGCTCTGCAAACTAAGAAATTTTGAACTTGTTGCATGACTTATGTAAATGAGACAAGCTCAGGACTGTAAAAATCACTTGTATAAAAACATATGCATCAACAGACACAGCGAGGTGTTTCATATTGAAGTAGAGCTGATTAGTGACTTCTAACTTTCTTGTAAAGGTTGACAATGGCTTAAGTTTGTATCAGAGAGTGGAGGTAGTAGAATTAGTTAATATTTAAGGTTATATTTATTGCTGTTTTGAATATTTGGATATTTGAATTTTGATTAAACAAGTTTTATTAATAACTTGTTTTGTGAATTATTATTACTTACAAAAAGTATAACCAAAGCTTTAAGTGTTTGAATCAAATAAATTATTTTTATTATTTAACTTTACTTGTTTTGAGAATTTATTCAATTTATTAATATTATTTTCTAACATCGTTTTTTGTTATTTAAATTAACACTTGTTTGCTACTTTAAGCTGCAAGTTTTTTGGTTGTTTGTTTTTACTGGGTAGATGTTAGTTATTGATAGATTGGTTTTATTTGATATACTTTACGAAATAATAAAAAGACCTCAGCTCAGCCAGACTCTAGGTTTGAAGAGTCATTAAAACCATTAGGATAGATCATCATATATATTTTTGAAAATAGCAATTTTGGAAGCAATTTTAAACTATATAATATTTTTTTAATCAAAAAAATATTAAAAATCGCAGATCTGGCAACATGCAAGGCCATGTCAAAGTTGTCAAGTGGTGTTGCATTAGTTTTTTCTTCTCTCCAACAATTTCAGAAAGAAAAAAAGCAGCAAAATATTGCCTATTCTTTCAGATGTATACCTAAAAATACCATTTTTAGGTATACATCTGAAAGAATAGGCAATATTTTGCATTAGGAATTGAAAAGAATTTTGAAATTACTTGAAAAAAATGGCTGTCAAAATTCCTTTGCCATGAACTCAAAAGTGACCATATAATTAATTATATATTTAATGCCTGACTATATATGTAGTAGCAAAATATACAAAATTCCTATTAAATCAGCAGGGACTTTCAAAAGTGACCACATATGCAGGATGACTTTATAAGCAGATGACCATATAACAAGGTCTGACTGTATTAAATTCTTACCTATCAAAATCAGAAATCATATTATATTAAAAATTCAAATTTGTTTTGTGATATGCTCTTCATTTTGTATTCAATTAATAGTTTACCTTATGATACTCTATTGTAGCAATAAACAAATGTAAATTATACCATATACAACTTTTATCATATTTTGATCATATTTACTTATATCAAGTAAAAAACACAGCTGTATATTGGAAATAAACAACAAGTATAAAAAACTAGCAATTGTTTGTTCCAACAATGATTGCTAGTTTAAGAAGTTATTAGCAAAACATCCAAATATTTTATATCAATGGTCTATGAAGTTCTTACAATTATAATTAAATTAGAAAACAGTATTTTTAAATTAACATTAAATTCAGTTGTTTGATAAGATAAATATTTTATTGATTTAACTGTTTTCTGATTTACATTGTTTTACTGTTGTGTTATTTTTGTTTAAAGCAAGACTAAGTTAATTGTTTATTATTTGTTTTTTTTTTAAATAAATTTATTTAACTTAAAAACTAGATTGTTTTTACATTAAATATTGAAAATTTATTAAGTCCATCAGTTGTTGTTTGAATTAGGTTTTAAGATGCAGGCAAATTTCATATCATATATATATAGTCATATTTTGATTAGATATTCTAATTTTATGAATTATATGTATAACTGTTTAGCCACAAAATATTTTTCTCATAATTTTCCTCTCAAGTGTTAGGAAAGAAAAAAAATAAATCACAATTTTCCCTATTTGAGTTTTATTAAGCCAAATATAGTCACTAGTAATTGCAGTTTCTTATTTCGAGTCTAAACAATGAATTTAAAAATAGGAGAGAGTAAAATCTAAATGAGCAGAGAAAGTTTCACAACAACAGATATAATAGAAATGCTACTAGTAAACAGTAATCTTACTAAGATCTTGTCAGTGTCCTGATTTTGCATTCATCGGGTATTGTATTTTTTGTAGATTACAAACCAATAAATCTAATATTATACATTACAATTAATTCTATTGTAATAATATATTAAAAACCAATAACAGATTATGTAAACAATAAAAATTTTATGCTGCATATAAATTGCATATTATATCTGAAAATGTAAAATGATATTTTTATATGGTAATATGTTTAATTTAAAACAGAAATAAAAGAACTTTTGTAAATATCAATCAAAGCATAATTAAAATTGATTTTATAACACCATACATAAAAAATTTTAAAAATAGCAGAAAATGTATTATAAATATAGACAGCAGACAATATGGCAACTTCTGATATTGAATGTCCACACAAATTGACACTTATTTTTGAATTCAAATACAGGTAGGCCTCGATTAGTGCGAATAATTGGTTCCACGAATTTCTCGCACTATTTGAAGTATTAACTATATGTAAAATACAGTAATTGGTTCTTGCTTTGTGAGATTCCGGCCATTAGCTTACCTGACGACGAATAACCACAATACTAACTTAACACTAACTGTTTAAGAAATATTTATTGAATAACCACAATAAACTTAACACTAACTGTTTAAGAAATATTTATTTCCACAATACTAACTTAACACTAACTGTTTAAGAAATATTTATTTTCAGATTTTACACCATATTTTTACATCATTGTTCATCATTTAAATTAATAACCACGATAAACTTAACACTAACTGTTTAAGAAATATTTATTTTCATATTTTACTCGTTAGTGTTCACCATCTAAATTAATAACTTACCAGGAATTGCGTCTCATACCATCCATCATCTTTAATGACTACCAGGATTGCGTCTCAAACCATCATCACACCAAAAATTAATAGTTAGTGTTAAGTTTATTGTAAATATTTATATATTTTACATCATTGTTCATCATCTAAATTAATAACTCACAGGAATTGCGTCTCATATCATCATCAAACCAACCGCCAAATCAAAAGGAATTATGTTGTTTCATACCATCATCAAGCCAACCGCCGAATTATCGTGACCACTTTTAAATCATATCATCATCAAACCAACCGCCAAATCAAAACCAAAATAGCGAAGTCTCATACCATCATCAAAATCGAAACCAAAATAGCAAATCGAAAGCGGTTATCATCATCAAACTAACTGCCAAATCAAAACCAAAATAGCGAATCACATCATTGTTCATCATCTAAATTAATAACTTACCAGGAATTGTCATAGCCATCAAAAAACCAACCACCAAATCAAAAGCAGAAGTTGAGCGCCGTTTTTATGTCGCTCAATCACAGATTGTGTCTCATATCATCATCAAACTAACCGCCAAATCAAAACCAAATTTGCATCTCATACCAACATCAATCCAACTTCCAAATTGAAGATATCTTAGAATTATTGTGACCATATTTTACATTATTGTGTTCACTAAATTAATAGACTACCAGGATTGCGTCTCAAACCATCATCACACCAATTAATACTTACCAGGAATTGCGTCTCATATCATCATCAAACCAACCGCCAAACCTACCAGGAATTGCATCTCATACCATCATCAAACCAACTGCCAAATCGTCAGGAATTATGTCTCCTCATACATCATCAAACCAACCGCCAAATTCTGTACTGTACTGTATGGTTTCATACCATCATCAAGCCAACCGCCGAATTATCGTGACCACTTTTAAATCATATCATCATCAAACCAACCGCCAAATCAAAACCAAAATAGCGAAGTCTCATACCATCATCAAAATCGAAACCAAAATAGCAAATCGAAAGCGGACATATCATCATCAAACCAACCGCCAAATCAAAACTAAGCGTCTCATATCATCATCAAACCAACCACCAAATCAAAACTAAAATAATGAATCGAAAGTTGAGTGCCGCCTGGCCGCCAATTCTGGGTCGAGAATTGAATCGAAAGCGGAAGTGGAGTGCCACCTGGCTGCCAATTCTGGGTCGAGACGCCGCCTGGCCGCCAATTCTGGGTCGATTTCATATCATCATCAAACCAACCGCCAAATCAAAACTAAAATAGCGAATCGACAGCGGAAGCTGAGCGCCACTTTTATGTTGCTCGATCACATCCATTTTTTGCTCTACATAATCACTAACCTCTTCTTTTTTTCGTTTCCTGTTTTATCGTCAAAAGTTCTTTCTCTTATCCATTTCGATACTTTTTAAAAGAAAATTCTGTACTATACTGTATATATATACGATGATAAAGCTGAATAATAGTAATGTTAAATAGTTAACAGCAAAAAACCCATCCAAAAGCTGAATAATAGTAATGTTAAATAGCTAATGGCAAAAAAGCCCATAAAGCTAAATAATAGTACAGTAATGTTAAACAGTTAATAGGAAAAAGCCAGCCAAGTAATAGTACAGTAATGTTAAACAGTTAATGGCAAAATGCCCATCTTTCTGATGTTTCACCCCTTCAAGTTCTGTACTATACTGTATGTATACGATAGCAAAGCTAAATAATAGTACGTATGTTAAACAGTTAACGGCAAAAAGCCCATCTTTCTGATGTTTCACCTCTATACTCTACTGTATGTATACGATAGCAAAGCTAAATAATAGTACAGTAACGATAAACAGTTAACGGCAAAAAGCCCATCTTTCTGATGTTTCACCCCTTCTTAAACAGTTAACGGCAAAAAGCCCATCTTTCTGACGTTTCATCCCTTCTTATAGTCCAACTGCAGCATGCCGTTTCAAGGTTGCTAGCAGTCGTTCGACGTTAACGTCATGGTTTATAGTCAAAATTCTATCAACGTCAAACTTACCGCAGCGTCAAACGTTACAATTAAAATTTCCTCTACTTAGAAGTTCTCATGCTAGACCAGAATATCTTGCGCAGTGCAAGATAGAGGATCGGCGGTTATTCTTGTACGAGATTATGATAAGCACATAATTCTTTTCTTCTATCAAATATTGAATGAACATATAGTCTTTTATTCTTTTTTCTTCAATCTTCTCATTAATAATATAAGCGATATATTTCGTTTCAAAACAGTGTCCATCTTCGTAAAGAATTATGGAGCATGCGTAAAACTGAGAATGATGGGAACGTTGTTTGTTATTTCTAGCGTTGAGAAGTTGTATGGTTACAGTCTGGCGACAAACGTTGAAATTAAATGAAACTGCGCGAACGCAGCTACCATAACGTGTCGCTGCAGTTGGACTATAAACCAGTCTTTAACAGCAAAAAACCCATCTTTCTGATGTTTCACCCCTTCAAAGCCGTGTGACTGTTCTTGGACTGCTCCTCGTCCGGTTTTACTAACCGAAAATTAACGGTAATTAGACGGCTTCTTGTCCGGTTTTACTAACCGAAAATTAATGGTAATTTGTTAACTCCTCGTCTGGTTTTACTAACCACAAAATTAACATTAATTTGTTAATTGACATCTCTCCAGTTTTACTAAACAAAAATTAACAGTAACTTGTTAATTGACATCATAAATGTCCGGTTTTACAAACCGAAAATTAACGGTAATTTGTTAATTGACATCACCGGTTTTACTAACCGAATATTAACGGTAATTTGTTAATTGACATCATAATTTCAAAATCGTGTGACCGTTCTTGGACTGCTCCTCGTCCAGTTTTACTAATTAACCCATTCTTGGACTGCTCCTCGTCCAGTTTTACTAACCGAAAATTAACGGATAATTTGTTAATTGACATCATATTTACTAACCGAAAATTAACAGTAATTTGTTAATTGACATCATAAAAGTCTTACTAACCGAAAATTAACGGTAATTTGTTAATTGACATCATAAAAGGAGTTTTGTTAGTAAGATTGGTCTATGCTTACAACTCACACTAATCGAATATTTGCTCGTGGAGCTTTGTTAGTAAGACTGGTCTATGCTTACAACTCGCACTAATCAAATATTTGCTCGCACTAACTGAAAAGCGGTATCAATTTTATAAGTCGCACTAATCAAAATTGCATTATTCGAACTCGCACTAATCGAGGCATATCTGTACTTGTAAAACATTTTCTATAAGTTTTGCTAAAAAATATCTCAATTATTTTTTGAAATATGCATATATAGCTGTTAATATGATGAAGACCACTTAATATTAAAATCTACATAATAATTACTAATTATATGGAATTCTTTGTTAACTAATTTTTAACTCATGATCCAAGTTAAAGCAAAAGAGGCAAAAAAAATTAACTGATGACAACAAATCAACAAATCAAAACTAAATGACAAAACAAATCACAAGAAAACTGAATTTTATTTAATGGATGATGATTTTTATATAAAGCATGTAAAACCAAACATTTCAAAAATAAAATAATAAATGTACACAAATGCATAATTTTTTATTGTTTTCAGAATTTCTAAATCTGGGAATGGATTGATTGATTTCCCAAAGGATAAAATGGAAAACTCGGTTTTGAGATACAAACTTTTCCAATTATGAACTGCACCCACCCTTAAGTTCATAAGTCAAGGTACCACTGTATTCAAATAAGACAAGATATAAGAAAGTGAAAATGTCCAAAAGAAATCAGCATATCAAGGTATGCTGACCCTGATATTGTTCATTTGCAGAGCCAATTTCTTTTATTTACAACAAGAATTTTGTCAAATTTGTGCATATAGAATATTAATGGCCTTTAACATTCTTTTTATTCTCAGTCTACCAGATCTTTTTCTGTCACTAAAACTGCTTGTCTCCATATATCTACTTATCATCATCATATACCATCCTTTTTCCAATTTTGTTTTTTTAGTATCTTAATAATTTAGCATGGTCTCTTTCCTACTAAATGTAGCTGCAAAATTTTATTCTATTGAAGATTCTTGAAAAATCTTTTATTTACAAGAAGGTATTATAATAATGAAGGCATATGTGCATGCAGGCTGTGTATTTTCAATTCTCATGGTGTGAGGCCCGCAAGCCCGAGGACGATGTTGACAGAAAAACAAAAAACATTTTTAAAAACTTTGGTTTTTAGAAATGTCTTAGCATTAATTGAATTATTACTCAAAAGTAAAAAAATACATACTTCAAATTCTTCCTTGGATTCCCATTTTTAACTATAAATAGCATCAAAAGATGTATTTATAGTATGTTTATTTTCATTTGAAAACATTTTTTCTCTCTCTTGTTCTGCAACTTCACATATTTCTTGAAGAGAAGCATGTCTTACAAGTTTTGATTGAGTTTCTTTGTCTGTAGTACTAGAATAGGAATTTTCTGAATCATCTACAAATTGAAATAAATTTTCAAAATTAATATTTTTTGAATTTGATCATTATATTTGTTCTATGAATAGGTGAATCTTTGATATTACAAAAATTAAATGATACATTGTTAATTGTAAGTCTGGCATTATATAAACAAATTTCTAGTTGAAAATAATATATATACATACACTTATAAAAATATATAAACCAAAAAAATTTTTAAAAACTTTCTGTATTAAATCAGTTAAAAATTAAATTTTTGTAAAATTCATTGATTCAATTATATTACCCTATTGCAAACTCAACTATGTTTATTCATAACAAAAACCATCATCTATCTGTTATTGTTATTGAAAATACATAGATAAATAAGACTGTTCATAAATTATTAACACTTTGCTGGCACAATTTCATCCATGCGTGATTAAAATATACTCCCTCCGTAACAAAATGATGGTCCTATTTGCATAAATTATTTGTATCGAAATGATTGTCCCATTTCAAAAAATAATGTTTTATACCTACTCTTACCACTAATTTCAAGGCATAAGCATTTATAATCATTTATTTAACTTTTATATAATTAAGCAGCGCATGTGGCATTACATTACGTGTTATTTAATTTTTGCCTCAATATTAGCAACTTCACTATCATAGCAGCATTTGGCTAGTTGCTATATACTAGAAACAGCTTTGGCTGACACATCATGTTTTTTAATGACAGCTGCTATAATACCATGCTTAGATATTTCATTTTTAAAGTTTCTCAATAGGTCCTGTAAATTGCATCTCTTTCTTCAGTTATCAAATTGCATTTCTTTCCCATAGCTGTAGGGGGGAAAATCGATATAGTATTAAAATTCTATTTTATAGAAGGTAACATATTAAAAATCACTCTTCCTGCCTCTATCTCCTTAATCTGATTCAAATGTGTAAATCAGACAATCATTTCGATACGGAGGGAGTAAAATTATATGCATATTTCTGTACCATAATTTTTTATTACTACTTATAATTGAACTAGTTGAACTACTTGATTACTTTGAAAGAGTAATTTTATCCCTTCTGAAACTTTTACTATAGTTTAATAGGAGCATTTGCTGATATTTAGTGAATTTTTTTTTTTTTAATTTTTTTTAATATACAAATTAATAGAGAGAAATAATATTTATTAATATTAGCATTTATTATGCATATAATTGATAACTTCAAAAAATGTTTCCTATTCAATCACTTTTATTAGAATTATATTTGATTGATTTTATTTAAATTTTGCAAATATTTTTTTCCTATTTTAAAATTTATATTTTATTTTGATTTTCACATCATATATAAGAATAATATAAAATTTTAAAAATATCAATGATGTTTTGTAAAAATTTCTGTGCATTAATGGCTGTTGACCACACTGTAGTCATAAATCACTTGACCTTGAAATGCCATTACTTTTAGGTCTTGTTTTCAACTGCATAGATATTAGAACAAACGACTGATTAAAAATGATTCACAAATTAAAATAAATGAAAAATATAGTTAATATTTATTGATTTCATAAAAATTAGTCATTATTACATTTTTATTGTGTGAATTAAAGTGATTTAGTGACACAAAGATAGATTTAACATTTAAAAAGAAAATGGAGATGGGTATGGGTGTTTTCTTCCAATTGCTATCTAGGTACAGTTATGTAATGTTTATATTAAAACACCATTTTCACTTGATTTGTTAAATATTAGTATGAATGACAATATAGAGGAGCATCAGAAGAAAAATAAAGAATTATTATTTAACCCGTTTACTGCCATTGCCAGGACTGGAAGCAAAGGGTAATTGGTGGCGTCAGGCAGTTGACGGGATTTCCCATACGAAGTTGGAACGAGTAGTTGGTTGTTTTAAAAATTATTTTCAGTTAATATAAAAAAGCTTTTCAAAATTTAATTACTGTATCTTGTTGATTATACCTATGCCCACTTAAAACTCTCTCCAATTGTTCTTGGCAAATTTCTGTTCCACCTACTAAGCTCAGTACTGTCTCGTATTGGCAGATAAAGTATATTCTGAACCAATGAATGAAAAAAATTATTATTAAATATAAATATAGCTGTTATTGTAGAAAAATAGTCGTTTTTATTAGACACAAAAAAAAACAGTCATATATTATTGCGAAATAAAGCAAAAGCTATTAAATATCAAATAAACATATAAATTAATGTAAATAATTGCTTAAAAATTATATCTAATATAAATTTAAGCATTTTTTTATAAGTGTGTACAGCAATAATTTTCCTAAGGAAATTTGGATGGAAATACATCAATCATGGCTTGTTTTATTCAGGAAGGATATGGCTAAATATATGAGTGGAAGCCTAAAAAAATCGTATAAATTTTGGTATAAAAAAATGCAACAAAATCTTTTAATAAATAAAATTAATAGAATTGTTAGAAAGTAACCTATAAACTGTATAAATGGTAAAAATTTCAGATTTCTTCAACAAATAAATAAATAAAATTAATAGCATTGTTAGAAAGTAACCTATAAACTGTATAAATGGTAAAAATTTCAGATTTCTTCAACAGTAAATAAGCGAGATATGATGATTTAAATTTTCTGATACGAATTAGGCTTAAGTCAGAAAATAGACGGAAGATGGTTTTTCAAGGTGAAATCTGCAAGGAGGTTAAAAGGTTAAGAAAACAGAATGCAAAAAAAAAAATACAAAAAATTTCTTTTAAATATAATGAAAAAATACGTGTATGGAAACAAAAACAAATTTGTTTTATTTAAATACTTAAACTTTTTATTATAACAAAAAATAATTATTTCATAAAAGGAAAACAAAGTATAGTGAATTAAATTCTTTTCCTAAGCAAAACTTGCTGAAATTTAAATTTTTTTTTTTTATAAAATCATAGAAAGCATGATAGATGAAAGATATACTGGAATATATTAAAATAATAAAAATATTACAATTTTATTAAAAAAATGTAAATTTTCAATAAGTTTATGAATATAGTAAACTCCTGATTATCCAGGGTTGGATTATTTAAGCTGTGAATTGACAGGAGGTAATCCATAATTCAGAAGTGATGGTTAATTATCAATTACTTTATTTATGTTTTCCCGATAGATTTTTAAATGCCCAGGTTAATTTATTATATCTTAGATAAATGGAAATAAAAATTATAAATTAAAATTACAAATATTGCAATAATTCCTTGTTTCCTTCAGTATTTTGCAAATTATCTGGGTTAATTCATTTTCCACTATCCTGGTTAATCAAGAGTATACTGTATTAATATGTCATTTGTAGATAATAAAAATAAAGATCTTGTGTAGTGAATGTTAATATTTGAATGAAATTATTAATAAATACTAAATTAAAAACATTTAATTTTATTCCAAAAAAAAAGAAAGAAAAAAAAAAAGAACTTATCTACTTACTATGAGCTGACGAACTGTTTTCATTCAGAAATGACTGCATCAACAAAGTTAAAGAATTATCACACAATATTTCATAATCTGAAAAAATTTCTTCAATTTAATCAAAATGTGAGTAAACTTAAATAACATTTATTATATGATAAATTCTAATTAGCATAAATATTAAGCAATTATGAATAAAAACAAATTCCAACAAGTTTTACAAAATATTTATATTTTCCACCATTTTATTTTTGGATATCACCATTATATTTTTGGATCAATTATACCCAACCCTTTTTCTAAAATGAAAACTTTTGAAAAAAAACAAAAAAAAATCATTTTTTATTGGCATTCATATAATATTTGCAATCAAATTGAATGCATCATCAAATTTTGAATTTTTAAAGACTTCAATAAAAATACATATTTATATTTAAAATCTATTATTTATTCTATTTTTCACCAGTTTTTCTTAACATAGCTATCCAAAACAATCCCATATCATCATTACAGAGCCATAATAAATTAATTTCTATTTGCATTTAATATTTTTTTTTATTCTTACATTTTATTATTATTATACAATTAGAATATTATCTGTGCATATTTTTTTGTTAACTTATTTTATCAATAAACTGTTCATTAATAATGCAATGTCAGTAATAGAATGTAGATGGCATTTTATTTCTTCAAATTTCAGCATGAATATTTCATATTGAAAGTATTATTTTAATAAAATATTAAAAAGAAAATTCAAAATAAAAAAAACATTAAAAACGCATCATATTGTATGACAATTTTTTTGACTCTCTCAATCCTTTACACTCCATTGACTGGTATAACAAGTTTAGACCAGCAGAAACTTCAACTCCTGATATACCTCACCAAAACTTTAGCAACCAATATTTTTGTTTTTATAGTTTTATTAAGAAAAAAATTAAAGTTTTTGCTTTATCATCATCTCTTCTGATGATAATCATAAAATTGCTTTAAATTTGATATTTTTTTTTATAAATTTTTAATTAATTCTTTGATTCCAATTTAATCCAGATCATTCATTCTATTTGTCAATTTTGGACTGCCAAAAATTCATGAGCCTATCATCTGAATTTGTCCCAGTAGTAGAAAATGAACTGAATTTTTAAATATCATAATTTGGAAATTTACAAAAATAAATCCAAGTTATAATTCAGATAAATAAGATATTAACTAAACATAGGAAAAACAGACACACATGCACATACCAGAGTTTTCATCAATGTTATCTAAATCAGGACCAACATATTTAAATGCAGGCTTTCTCTCCTTTAATTCAGTGACATAAATCTTTTGAATAAGTCCAAGGCTTGATAAAATATTTGCAATATCATAAAGTCTTCTAATTTTTGCTGAAAGAAAAATGGAAATCAGTGAAGTCATTTGTTCAAAATTAATTATTTAATATATCAAAACTTATTTACTATTTATATATAGTTTAAAACAATTTTTAATTTAAAATAATTTAAGTAATGTAAGTAAATTTCTTTTAACTGATTGGTGTTAAGAAAGAGACTTCCAATCTATAAATTAAGGATTACATTTTCTAAATTTATAATACAGTCAAACCTCTTTAAGCCGCTGCCATTGGTTTGAAGGTTTTCTCTGGCGGTAAAGGAGGGTGGCAGTTTATGGAGGGTTTATGGTAACATGTGAGAAAACATGTATAGATTAGAATGACATTGTTTCATTTAATTAAAGGTGATCAGAAATAAATTGCTGAGTAGCAGAAGGATTTTTATTTTTATATTCACAAATTAAAATCTTTTCGTGAACATCTAATGTCGTTTTTGACATTTTTCCGA
>AYEL01040563.1:0-130102 GCA_000484575.1 Olivierus martensii
CTTTTGTGATTTTAGTCGGAAAGTATAAGTACTATCAACGTTTGATAGTACTTATTTGTGTGAAGGTGCATTTTCTAACATGAAAATTGTTAAGAATCGATTCAGAACCTGCCTCGGAGATTCTTCTTTTATGTATTCTGCAGATAACTAAACAGGAATGGATATAAATATCCAGCCCTTGTAAATGCTGCTGCCCGCCATCATTTATCACATTAAATAATGTGTAGTAGTAGTACAATAGGGAGGGGCCTGTTTCAGCCCAAGCACTGCGACCAACATAGGTATTTATTTGTAAATAAATTTGGATTAAAATTTTTCCATCTAGTATTCAATTTAGATTATATATTCTAAATAAATACTTGTCTTGATCTGGAATTAAAGCAAGGACTTTTGAACAATGCTACAATACCAATTAGTTCTTCATGATATTTAACAAACTTTCATTTCAATCAGATTACATAGTAATCAGATTGTTATATCCTAAGTTTGATTTCAGGGTCAGGCCAAATTTTTTATTTAGATAATTAAGAATATATTATGGTTTAATAATTCAAAGGTAGAAGTGATATGTACATTTGATTTAACTGGAACAAACTCCACATCTGTTTTTTGTTTTTAACAGATTTTTTATCACTATAATTTTAGTGCATGCAGGAAATAGGAATAACTAACTTTTAAACATAAATTTATTTACTACTTTACAATTCAATCAAAAAATTTTTACAATGATTTTCCAAACTATATTAAAATATATTTAAGTGCTAATAATTCTTAAAATACTAAAATATTTACAAAAGATTTATAAATTATAAAACATAATTCTATTACATAATTCATTATACAAACATAATGTTCATTATACATTAAACATAATTCATTATAAAATACTAAAATAATTACAATATTTTATTATTTTATAATGAATTATGTAATAGAATTATGTTTTATAATTTATAAATCTTTTGTAAATATTTTAGTATTTTAAGAATTATTAGCACTTAAATATATTTTAATATAGTTTGGAAAATCATTGTAAAATTTTTTTGATTGAATTGTAAAGTAGTAAATAAATTTATGCTTAAAAGTTAGTTATTCCTATTTCCTGCATGCACTAAAATTATAGTGATAAAAAATCTGTCAAAAACAAAAAAAACAGATGTGGAGTTTGTTCCAGTTAAATCAAAAGTACTATGGTTTATTAGTATCCTTTAAGTCTAGTTATTTAAAGGTTATATATTCAAATATGTTATAATGGAAGAGAGATTGATGATAAACTATTTATAACTTAAAATAGATACAAAAACAAATTATTATTATTTACATATTAAAATTTCAGTAATGTAATATAGTTACTATATGAATTAAAGTAAATATTTAATATACAAATAGATCAATAACTGTTAAAACAAAGAAAGCATAGTATTCATCCCCAATAATTAGCTATGACATATATTAAGCAATTTTCTCATTTTATTTGTTTAAACATTAATAAAAGAGAAAAAATAGATAAGATTATTGAACAAGAAAAATTATTTGTTAAATAATTTTTCTTGTTCAATCTAGAAATGGCCAATACCACAAATCAACAGAAAGCAAATAAATCACTAAAAATAATTTATTTTTAAAAAGCTTAAAAATATAAGCTGAAATTAATGAAAACAGATATTTTCTATTAAATATTTAATTTTTTTCATTGTAACTAAAAAATATTTTTATAAAAGGAGAAAGTATCCAGAATTAAATCTTTAATCAGAAAAAGTTTACCAAAAACAAATTTATTCATAGTATCAGAAAAAGTAAAATATAAGAAAGCTATCTTGAAAATTTCTTTTTATTTTTTAAGACTATTTGAAATCATATCATTTACCTAAATATTAAAAATTTTAATAAATTATGATTACTACTTCCTGACATAAATATTATTAAAAAAATTTATGAAACAAATAGGCTAATATGCAATACAAAACTATATATGGATCTCCAATTTATGATAATCTTATCTAAAATAATTATTTGCAATGAAAATCTGTACTTATGATGGCACCGTCAATAATTTTGCAATCTTGGTAATCAATCGAATGGAGTAGCAGCAATCAGAATGGAAACATACTATATTTCAACCACAAAGCAAAGTATTCAGGATTAATTTTAAGTTCTATACAACCAAATTTTTCAGGGGGGGTCCAGACCTAGCCCATTTGGCCTATCCTTTACCTGATTACTGATCTTATCACAGGTACAGGAAGCCTATGGTAAGCAGTGGAACACTACATCAATCAGTAAGTATCAAATAAGAAAATGTAGTGTATAATTCAATAGAAAAAAAAAGGTGGCCAAGCTAGTTTTCAATGCTTCTTTAGTTAGATTTTTGTTTCAACTCAAGAATGTCTCCTGAAATGTCTGCAATAATATATAATAAAGTAATTCATTTATTGGGATTCTTTTCTAGGCCTAGCCCAAGATCAAGTTTGAATCCTATGCTCAGAAAATTTTTAGCCTGAGAATCAATCTATCTCCCATAAAATTCTGTTGACTAACACACATTGATAGTTCATAATTAAGCCTGGAGTGGACTCCAATACAAAGTAATCAATTAATGATAAATTCTTAATCTTAAAAATAATTGCTTACTTTGCTTATAATTGCTTAGTTAAATTCATATGTCTGATTCTAAAAAATAATCAGACACATGAATTTAACTTATGCATTCCACCCTTGTTTTTATGTAGTATTTTCTTTATTTTTATCTACATAAAATTGTCAATAGGCATGCAATGTATATTTTCTTGTTTTACAGAATAAATAGTGTTTATTCAATATTAAAATTTAACTTATGCATTCCACCTTTGTTTTTATGTAGTATTTTCTTTATTTTTATCTACATAAAATTGTTAATAGGCATGCAATGTATATTTTCTTGTTTTACAGAATAAATAGTGTTTATTCAATATTACTATATTTGACAACAACATTGGAAGACAGCATTGAGTCTATGGAAGTGATGTATTGCCAGCTTTTCTGACAGTATTAATGCATAATGAATTGTTGATTTTGATATAAAAGGTAATAGCATTAGTAAGAACGATGTTTATTTTTATGTAATTGTGCCTATGGGTTTTTAGTTTTCAATTTCAAATAATCATTCAATTCGATATATTTCGTTTGATGGCTAATCATGCAGCCTTTCAAGAATGGCTTAAAATTACAATATTCCACCATTTTATAATTGTTAGAATCGAATGGAATGCACAAATCATCATTGTGCATCTGATCATCATATATATTACAGAGACACAGATAATATACTAAATGTTAAAATCATGTTGATATTGTAATTTTATTCGAAGCTTATTTTATTTTTATGTAATTGTGCCTCTGGGTTTTTAGTTTTCAATTTCAAATAATCATTCAATTCGATATATTTCATTTGATGGCTAATCATGCAGCCTTTCAAAAATGGCTTAAAATTACAATATTCCACCATTTTATAATTGTTAAAATCGAATGGAATGCACAAATCATCATTGTGCATCTGATCATCATCATATATTATAGACACACAGATAATATACTAAATGTTAAAATCATGTTGATATTGTAATTTTATTCGAAGCTTATAGCTTATTTGTCAAAACTGTCATTATTTTATGGCAATTTACTATAAGATCACAAAAAATTTAATAGACTATATCATTGACATAGTGATATAAATGAACTTTGGCTCTCCCATAGACCCAATACTGCCTTCTGATACTGTTGTCAGGTATATACAACACTATTTTTTAAAAACATTGAATATGTTGAGTTTTAATGGTTAAGAATTTAATTTCTATTTATAATCTATTGTGTCTTTGGGAAATTCTGGTATATACAACACTACTTTTTAAAAATATTGAATATGATGAGTTTTAATGGTTAAGAATTTAATTTCTATTTATAATCTATTGTGTCTTTGGGAAATTGTGTTCAAAGTTGATGGATTTGAATTACAACTGAAATTTTTAAATGCATCCCACTGTAAATGGGGGCTCTTGTACTTTTATATAAAGTATTAACAACATTAGAAACATTGCCATTTTAATCATAAAATATCATAGGAAAAGTGAAAATATTTATAACCAAAAATTAAACAATTTTTCTTACATATTAAGTTCAGTTTTTGTAGATTTAGTATTTAATGTCTCTTCTGAGAATATAATTCTGGCTTGCAAATACAGATAACCCTCTATAACATGATTTTGCTCTAGCAGGACTAGAAAATTGTGGAACCTCTCATATAACACAGTACTTCAACACAGTTTTTACTTAACACATTTAGAAAATTACATTTACTCTCCTACAACACAAAACATTACGCCCACACAAAATGAAAATCATTGGGAAATGATATGATAGAACTAGTCATAAATGCAATTTCACTAGTTTGTCACGAGAGGAATGATTTGATTTTGCAAAAAATCAAAATATGTATATATTTTAGTGATTTGATTTTGATTTAAAATTGAATTATTGTCAACTATTGAGTATTTTGTGTTCAAAACATTCAGTTCTTGGATAAAAAAATAAGTTTTTATTATTCAATAGATGAATATGAAATAGAAAAAAACTTATTCATAATATTTTTTTGGGGGTATGTTAAGGAATGATTGTTTTGTAGTGGATTAGATTACAATTTTGTAAAGAGTGAAGAAGATATACATACTTTAAATGCAGAAAAAGTTGAGAAAGTAAAGTTATTATTAAAAACCAAAAAAAAATACTTTTTATTCATAATATTTTTTTGGGGGTATGTTAAGGAATAATTGTTTTGTAGTGGGTTAGATTACAGATTTTGTAAACAGAGAAGAAGATACATATACTTTAAATGCAGAAAAAGTTGAGAAAGTAAAGTTATTATTAAAAACCAAAAAAAAAAGTTTTTGTTTTAATCAAACAGTGATAAGGAAGATATAATTATTAAATGAATGTTACATAAGCTGTATACTTTTTTCTTTTTGTTTTACATATATTTTTTGGAGGGATCTGAAGTATATATTTTTCTTTGTTTTGTACTATTAATATTCTTAATAAAAATTAAGTTTCTTATGTGGAATTAAAGAAATTATTTGCTTTAAATTGGTTTTGGAACAACTCCCTTTTTTTGTATTGGCTCATATAACAGTTTCACACAACATGGCATTTTTTTAAGAACCTATCTATCATGTTATATAATTGTTCCCTGTATAGAAGGTTTACTATGTATACATAAACAAAATATTAAACAAATCAAAATAATAGAGAATTTCAATTGGGACTTTAGAGTAAACAGGTATAGAAATTTTTACTTTAATATAGAGCAGATTTATCTACAAGTTTTTTTTAATTTTTGAACTGATTTTTCAGAAAAAAATTTTTTAATAAGTATATATTTATTCCACATATATTTTTCAAAATTCACTGCATTTTTGATAATCCAGTGATCTCATGACACAAGCTCACTGGATTGTCAAAAATTTCTTTTATTGATTAAACTTTGAATAAGACTTCTTTTTCTATAAGTATCTGTTCCTTTTCTTGTGAATGAATTCTTATTTATACAAAAAAAAAGAAAAATTATAAATTATCAAAAAATTAATTTTGTGCAATATTTAATCTCTCATGTAATTATTATTGTGGAATTCCAAACCACCATGCTGTTTGCCACACGAAACTATTTAATAGCATTCACTGAAGAGAATGCCAATTCCCAAGGTAAGTGGAACAAAAACCTACAGAGAATCAATCAGGTATCTCCACATATAGGTATATTTTTTTTACAAAATATATTTTCTATACTAAGTTGAGATGTAATAGTATTGTTATGAATATAATAGAATTCAATTTCAGACTGTTATGACAAATACAGAAAATGAATATTTATACATATACAGTATATGCCAAATGCTTTATTCTTAAATTTTTCAAGACTACATTGAATGTAGGTTTATAATGAATCATTCATAAAATTTTGTTTCTAGCTCTGGTATGCAACATGTTTTAAAAAAAAGAAAAATTATAAAAAAATTAATTTTGTGCAATATTTAATCTCTCATGTAATTATTATTGTGGAATTCCAAACCACCATGCTGTTTGCCACACGAAACTATTTAATAGCATTCACTGAAGAGAATGCCAATTCCCAAGGTAAGTGGAACAAAAACCTACAGAGAATCAATCAGGTATCTCCACATATAGGTATATTTTTTTTACAAAATATATTTTCTATACTAAGTTGAGATGTAATAGTATTGTTATGAATATAATAGAATTCAATTTCAGACTGTTATGACAAATACAGAAAATGAATATTTATACATATATATGCCAAATGCTTTATTCTTAAATTTTTCAAGACTACATTGAGTGTAGGTTTATAATGAATCATTCATAAAATTTTGTTTCTAGCTCTGGTATGCAACATGTTTATTTCTACTTCATAATAACTTAGTGATATCAGCAATTTATTAGATTACAAATTTAACTTTTACCGCTCCACTGGCTGGTGAGACCAGTCACGCCTCGACCCCTCCTGCACTTCAAATACTGGTCAGACCAGTCAAAGTTTAAAACCCAATAACTTCATTATTTTTGCCTAAATCGAGAAAAAATGGTTAAAATCTCAAATTCTATCATATTTTTCATATATCTGTCATATTTTCTCAAAAATTTGATTTTATGTTGATGTTTTAATAAATTTTTAATTAACCCTTGAAAAATTTGATTTTACATTGATATTTTAATAAATTTTTAATTACCTCTTTAATTCAAACCCAATCCGAATCAATTAACACATTTGTGATTTTTGCACCCCTAAAAATTCAAGAACCACTCCTCCAAACTTCTCTGAGTTGTTGTATCATGTTCCACATCTCCTCCTTAGTTTATATTTATTTTATTTTTCAGATACCTTCATCCAATAAATTATAATTTTTTTTTTTTCAGATACCTTCATCAAATAAATTATAATTTAGGAAAGTTTGGCCCCTTGTAAATAATATGATTTTTGCACTTTTCACACATAAAATTCGATTTAATTTTATTTAAAAATTTTTAAATTATTAGAGAAACAAAGCAATCTATACCACGCTTGATGATCAACGCAGAAGTTGGCATCCTAGATTCTGGCGGGAAATATCTAACATTTTCAAAATCAGCTGATTGTTTACATTAGTTAAAATTTAAATATAACACAAAAATTTAAACAAAGTAATTTTTGTGTTATCTACAGTCAAAACAACTAACTTAATAATAATAATAATAAACTACTATTCGAGAAATTTCCCTGTGAATATATATAGTAAATAATAAGTTTTCCTCTTCAATTCTGCACGATACTGTAGCCCTGCGATGTCATCCATTTTCAACTTGGGAGCTTATTCACGCGATTATATTCTACAATCTTATTTATTCTCTATATACGGAATGATATTGAGTAAGTACGAACCGAAGTTTTTATTAGGCTGTTGTAGTCGCGAATAATCAGTACGACGTTGAACGGAATAGTGTCGTTTGTACTACATTACGAGATAACAGAGCGTCATGTGCTATGAATCGTCAAAGCTCATCGAGAAACACGATTGAATTATTCGTATACAACGAAAAAGAATCTAGAAAAAGTTCTGTTTTTTAATTATTAAAAAAATAATCATCATCAGTACAGGCTTTAGAGCTTTTAGTGCCTCGAACGAAAATTTTTGTTGCGCCCCGTCAAGTCGTCAATTTTGATGGTGAGCGTTAAAACTGACGACTTCAGAGGGCGTAACGGTGAGCGGAATTTGAGGGGGCGCAAAAGTGAGCCGCCCAGTCCTCTCACCGTTTAAATTATGTGTAAAAATAATTGTGTCTTACCACAATAATAATAATAAATTACAAAATGCTCCAGCGGCCTTTGGCATCCTGAGCGAGCGCTCCGCTCGATCGTAATTTGAGCCGGCCCTGATCATCATCATTATGCTTTTTTTTCATGCGAAAAGCTTTTAATTTCTTTGTGTGGCTTATTCTCTCATATGAGAATGGGCAATAAAGGCCAACATGTTTATCTTAATATACTCACTTATTCTGCTTTTTAAAAATCCACTAGAAATAACGGAAAATTTGCAAAAGCAATCCAATCCCTTTATTTGCAAAATAATCGTTTCACTCGCTTAAATACTTAGTTTCTTCCTTTGATGCACTATTTTTAGTCTATTTAATATATATTATTGCGCTATAATATTTAATGAATTAAATTTTGCTAAAACCAACAAATTATTGATTTAAAAACAATGATTAAAAATGCCTTGTTTTTAAATCAACAAATTGTTGATTTGTCTTTAAAAAAGAACAGAAGTGAAGATGTAAAAGATTAATATAATTATTGAGTTCACTTCTTTTGTCAAGATATTTTTATCTAGTTATAAACACAATTTGACCAATTTGTTATAGGTATTTTTTATATTCTAATTATCAATGAAAGATTAATATTCTTCTGGATATATACAATACTGTATATTAATATTAGTGATATAGGCTTAATATCTCCTATAAAATTAAAAAGACAGGCTACATAATCTTTAATTATTATTGAAAATGATTTAATCAGTTGGTTTATAATGTAGATGATTTTTATTATATAAAATTTCAGCTTTAATAAAAATCAATATTTTTCTAGATGCGTAACATTTTCAATGAATTGATTTTTTTTTATTATTATTATTTTCTTTTGCAAAATCTGTTTATTGCTCTTCAATAGCAAGTTAATGGATTTTAAATATGAAATGTAAAGAGCTATAAATTATCCTCGTAGATAGAGAGAAACAGAAAACCATTTGACTACATATGAAAGAAATATCAATACGGAATCTACATTCTTTCAGATTTCTACTAATGAATTTTTGCTATTTTCGACACCGTGGTATCCTCTATTTTTTAGGATATTTTGAGATTTGCCAAGCTGATTCAATATACAGTAAGACCCCGCTTAACGCTGTTTCAATATAACGCGGTTTTTTCCAATTCTATATTTTTTATTGATTCACTTTGGTGCGGTTTTTCAAACTCAAAATTTCACATAAAATTTGTTGCTTTGATACTCCTATGCCGTCTGGTAATGAGCTTGATATCAATTCAATGCAGTATATACGAAAGTCTGCTGCAGTCACAGTTCATATTTATGATTGTTCATCTACGTTATTTTAAAGTTTAGTCACTATTACGGAAATTATGGATTAGTTTATACAAAATGATCCAAATTTTGATAGAAGTTCAAAGACAAGACGAAGTGTCATGGATGCGATATCTTTGTCGACAGTTGCTTGCTGAACAAAAGAGGAAAAGGCATACGATTTTTCGTTAGACATTTCTTAACGAAAAAACAAAAAGTATCAAACGAGGAAGAACTTTCCTCATCACAAACAAATTATTTACTTGAATATTTTTGATGTGAATGATTTATGAATACAAACCGATATTAGCAATAAAAATGTCTATAATTAATGTAATACAGGTGTGTCATTTTAATTCAAGGTCCATTTAATGAGCTTGCAAAATTGTCGCGATCCACATCAGTGACATCAAATTTAAAATTTTTTTAAATGTGATGTGGCCCCTGACAATCTTACAAATTTTAGAGTAAGGATTCAGAAATATAGATAGTGTAATTAAAAAAACATTGTGTAATCAAATGAATATACGGCATTACAAAAATATATAATTACTGCATAATTGCTTTTAATTATTATTATTTTTTTTTAATTTAATTCCTCGCTATCAGTCTTTAATTTTCTATTAAGCGTTAAAAATCACATTTTCTGTACAAAAACAAAAGCTTTCCATTAAAATTTTAAAAATTCAAATATCCATAATTATTTACATTTATTAAATAGGTTAACAAATCTTTAACAAGTCCGGTTAGCACGTCCTTTATACACGTCCTTCAAAGAGAGATTGTTTGGAACTTGATTATTGTATTTATCCAAAAAAAAAAAATACAAGTTCTCATTTATGACTTTTTGATTTTTGTAAGAAATTTAGCACAAAACGATGTAGTCCTTGCAGGAAAGCTCTCAGTTTGTGTCATCGATGTGAAAGATCACTATCATCTGTACGTATACATCCGATAAGGCCGATCGAAAAAAAGAACTCTGCAATTATATTTCATTAAAATCAAACTAGTGTATAATAGTATATGACATAGCTACGAAGCGAGAGTTACTTCCTATTATCTCATGAAATACTGTTCTCATGAGCGTTGAGGGCCCCAAAAAATCACATCGAGGGCCGCCAGTTTGACACTCCTGATGTTATAAAATAAAAAAAAATAGAGGTACGTATATTTTTTATTCACTGTCCCGTTTCATCTATTCGTATTATTTGTGTGTTAGGATGGCCTCGTTTAGCATTGTTTCGTTTAGCGTATGGTTTCTTTTGAACGTATCCCCGCGTTAAACGGGGTCTTACTGTATTTAAAAATGTCTCTATTGCAAAATGTTTTTCGTTTTCAACACATCTCGAAAGAAAAGAAAAAATGTTAAAAATATGTCTCTATTGCAAAATGTTTTTCGTTTTCAACACATCTCGAAAGAAAAGAAAAAATGTCTGGAGAACTCTTTTGATAATCTTCACTTTTATTCAATTTATCTATCAAAAAAACTTTTTTAAGTTATAGACCGAACACAATAGAATTTTATACAATTTAACAGCTTAATAGTTATTTTACCTTGTTACTCGTTTTTGTGTACCTGTTTTCTATTTGATATCCTTGTTACAGTTTATACAATTTTATGTATACACTTTTACCTGGTTTTTTCTGACATTTTATATTTAACATGTTACTATTGGCCGTTTACACCATTTTTATATTGTTAATTTTTCTATTTATTTACTTGCTTTTCTGTACCTTTACAATACACCTTTGTTATTTTACCCTGTGCTTGGCGCAGCTTGGCCCAGGAGGCCCTTGCGCCATTAAACCAAACCAAACACTCTGGATTTGCAGAGTCCGTTAGGTTTAGTTTATAATTATTATTATTGGTATTCATTAGAATATGCGACTTTGCATAGGTAATAGCTTATTCCATGATTGCTGAAGTGCTTTTGGTCGCATCAGTTCTATGATTGTGTTGTCCAGTAGATATCATCCATTGTGCTAATTTTTTTCAATGCAGATTGCAAGATTTCCCCATCATGTAATGCCACCAGAATAAATTGAACAACAGACTTTGAAACTTCCGTTTAAGACATACTGGAATCCTTAATCCATTGGTTGGATGTGTGCTGCAACATTGAGGGAAAAATATTACATGAATGTCTCCAACAATTACCTCTCAAGCATTAGGGTGGACTAGGGTGTTATCCAGTATTAAAATTACTTTGAGGCAAGTTTTTTCAGCTAAAAACTTTTCTGTTTCGAGTATGAATTCATGAAAAAAACCACTCTTTGAAAAATATCCATCTATGCACTTTTTTGACTTTTATATGATACTAGTAGCCATTTTCTAGAAATGTTTTTAAAAGACTGGAGACTTTCTGATATTCCAATTAGGACCAACAGTAGTTTGTGCATACCAAAGGTGTTAGAATATGACAGAATAGTGTATTTATAACCTTTAGCAGAGACATCCTCACATGTAGCTAATATTCTAAATCGCATCATTTCGTATCTGAGCCCAGTTTTTATCACAGCTGTAGATTTGATCTGGTGTTAGTCCTTCCTTCTCAATCAATGTGATTAACTTTTCACGAAATGTAAAAATAGCTTCTATATTACACAACAAATTTCACCACAAATATTAATTTGATGAATACCATATTTTGCCTTTCAATGCTGCAGCCAGCTTTCACTTGCTGTGAATTCATTGCCTCCATCTTTTGGTTATTTTTGAAAGAAAGTTGCTTTTTCCATCAGCATTGTATAAGTAATGAATGATCCTTTTTCATGAAGTTGAGTAAACCACAGAAAATGAGTGAAGGTCTTTTTCTCATATACTGAACCTTTCCATATTTTTTGACTCTTTTTTATGTGATAATATTTGCTTTGATGATCACTACTTTCAGTTGTTTCCATTGCTTTTCTAATATAATACTGTTTGTTTTGCAATTCCAAGGCTTTTCACTATGACAATGCCAGGCACTCCACTCTCAAATTAACAAACAGCTTTTAACTTTTGTTAATTTGAGTATGTGATATTTAACAAACAGCTTTTAACTTTTCATCCAATGTAGAGGTACATTTGCTAGTTATTGTTCAGATTTATATATAACCAAAAACACTGCAAGTGAAAAAAAAACTGAAGTATTGCATCATTCATTTTTTCTGTTATTGTAGAATGAGTCATTGCTTAATGTATTAAAATCTAATTGTTTGAATGAGTTAGCATTTTTGCACAATGGTTTGGATTACCCAGAGTCTGGAACTATAAA
The DNA here is from genome assembly GCA_000484575.1 of Olivierus martensii. Lineage (NCBI taxonomy): Eukaryota > Metazoa > Arthropoda > Arachnida > Scorpiones > Buthidae > Olivierus > Olivierus martensii. The sequence goes on from AYEL01040563.1 coordinate 12,418, forward strand.
GATCTGAATTAGCAAAATTTTATTGAATTATAGAATTGTCCACTTTTTAGTTTTTTAAATTAAATAGATTCTAGAATTATCTGATAATTGAAATCAATTCATTTATATGAATGGGGAAGACTGAGATTACTGGAAATTAAGAAATTAAAAAAAATTAACCTGCACTTGATTTTTTCTTTTTCAATAACTTTTCTATTAGTTTAATAGTGAATAATTTTACATAAATTACAATTGGCTTATAGAACATATTATTTATATATTTTATACATATAAATAATGTTTTCTATAAGTATATATTTAATATGAGACTATGTGCACATATTCCTGAAGGCCATTACACGATTGATTTTATTTATTTTTGTTTAAAATAAGATCTTAGAGTATCTGGAAAATAGCTCTAAGTAGAAAATATTATAGCACAATATCAAGGTCAACTAGACGAAGTCAAATTATCAAGTCATGTAATCTCTCAGAAAGCATAAAGAATCACTTGAAATTATACAAAAATCTCATTTCAAAAAAGTTATTAATGAATAACAAAGAACTTCGATCTCTAGTACATGTATCTTTAGTTTAAATAAGAACATTTAAAAGGAGCTGTTACGTACTTGAAATTTGGGTCATATGCATTAGCATATTTCTTAATAATCTTTAAAATTATTAATTTTATTTTTATATTTAGAAAGCTTGATCTGGGATTTGTTATATGTTTATTTTATCTGTTCTGCTATGCAAACATTTCTGTTTTAAATAAGTAATCTCTAACAATGATATGATTTTCAAATGTATTCAATTCTGGAATTATTTAATGTTCTTAAAAATTTTTGTTATTAGCTGAAAAGGATCAATTTATACAATGTTCCTGTTCCTGTATTATAGTTTTTTTAAAGTGCTAGTGATTTTAATCACTAACACTTATACAATTGCAAAGACTGATCCAAATGAAAAATTTCAATACTGCTTCTCAAATATAGAAATTTATTTCTTCATAATAATTGCTAAAATATATTATTATTTTATGATAATTTCAATCCTGAATATAGGAAATCTTCAACTTATGTAAGTTCAATTTTATATAAAAATTCTGACATGCAAAATGTTTTAAAAATAATCTTTATAATTTAGTTTATAATGCAATACAAAATACATGGTATTACAAAAATAATTACAACATTGTTGTTCAATAAATAATGTTAGGCTAATTAATAATTTTTTTAAGAAAGTTAACTCTCAACACTAAACTTATCATGTCAAAACAATTGTCATAAAATAAATTGTATATATGAATCATATTTATAATAGTTATATCAAATTTTCTGTCTTGAAGGCAAGCTATTAGCATATAATGTTTTAAATTTTACCATAACTAGTTAGCCCCTGGTCACTATGTGCCTAAATACACCAAAAACAAAACATTTGTTTCTTATCTTTCAAATTTGAGATTTTTCATTTATTTAGCATAACCTTTTATATAATACTTTTGCTTGTTTTTTTTCCTCCAGACCAAACTTTGAAATTTTCTTTACATGAAATTGGCACTAACAAACTATTGATTTATTGATTCAGTTATTTTAGGTAATAATAATAATTTTTATCTTAAAATAAAAATTATAATTACTGAAATGAATAAAATATTATTTAAATTCTGAAATAAATTAAATATTATTTAAATGCAACATTTATGTAGCTTTGACGCACCAAATGCAAACTAAACTCTTGGGCCGAGGAACAGTCAACATTTTTCAATCGAAAAAGACAGAAATTAAAGTCAAATAACAAAAAGAAATATACAAACATTAAATAGGAAGTAAACTATGATAATTTAAAGCAAAATTTATAATGAGATGAGTTTAGGTTTTCTAAAAGACGCAATTAAAGATTCGAAGCGAGAGAAAATAGTAACCGATTAAAGATTCAAAGCAAGAGAAAATAGTAACGGCGACACTTCTGGAAGTAAAGATTCGAAGCGAGAGAAAATTGTAACGGCGACACTTCTGGCGTAAATTTATAATGAGATTGGGATTTAGTTTTCTAAAAGACGCGATTAAAGATTCAAAGTGAGAGAAAATAGTAACGGCAGCACTTCTGGTCACGGGAGTTCGCACATGCACAGAAACATAGACTTCACATGCTTATTCCTTTATTATATATGATAATTATGTAATAATTAACATAATTAAATTTAACTTATATAAAATTCAACACAGAAGCCTTCCAGAAATGCAAATCTTACACAAGTTCAGGAACTCAGAAATATGTATATGTATTTTCTGGATTAGAATATCTTAAAATAAATATGAAAAAGTGAAGGCAGAAGCTAGGCCAGATTTACATATACACTGTAACTTAGGGTCTCACATTACAAGTAGCCTCATGCTTCACTAAACTAAAAAAATTAAATGCATTTGAGAGGGGCTCTTAAATGTTAATGCTTATGAGTCACAATACGCATAAATCTTGTTTTGGGTAGAAGTGAGAAATATCTGAATTGAAGCTAATTTTTAACAGAAATTAAACAATAAATACAGTAACATTTGAAATCTTTTTATCTTGAAACAGTTCAGATTTAATCTGTGTTCCTTTAGATATTATCATCTTTTTTGTTTCTATTTTTGATTTATAATAATTTTAATAAGTTGCATATATTATGAAACCTCATGTTATGAAGTTTCATAACATTTGTTCAGTTATTCAACAATTGGATAAATGCACTATTATATGTGTATGTCTTTCCCTACTTTTCATGTAAATTTGAAAAGCCTATTTGATGGTTCCAACTTAGATAATGTTCTAAGGAGTGGTTCCAACTTAATGATAATGAATTATAGAGATATTAACCCAATGAAATCTGTCAATGTTTATATAATAAGCCTAATTAATATGCAAAAAAAATAAAATTATGAAATATCGCTTAATTTTCATCGAAATTTTTACACATTTTTGTTTTTTTTATCATCATTCTAACAATGTAAAATATTTTTTCAAATTTTATTTCTTTCATAATACAGTATATCATTCATTATATAAGATCAGAAAAAACATATTTTTATATGAAATCTTAGCCATCCAACAAAAATCATTGTTATTTTTAGATAGCAGTAAGTCTTACAAATAAAATAAGTTATGAATTGGTATTTTCTGATAACAGCAAATCTTCTGAATAATGAGGTATGATTGAAAAAAATTGAATAATATTTTAAAAAATTATTGATAAAAAAACGTATTATTATGTAAATTTTAATTAATTTAGTTAGTTAATTAATTAGTCAAAAATTGACAAAAATTTTTTAATATATTGTCATTTTTCAATAAAATATTGTCATTTTTTTAATAAAATATTTTTATTGATATGTATTTTCTTCATTTCAATAATTTTTATTTTAATCTTTTATAAATTTTCAAATTTATAAAAAAAACATAATATATATGAAAATTGTCCACAATCCTACATAAACACTAATATAACATTTTCTACTTTACTCTAATTGGCCTGAGATACTTTGTCGACACACTACACCCATTACCACAAGCAGTGCAGTAAAGTAGGCTTGGCTGCAATTTCCCATTAAATGACTGGCTGTCAAAGCAATAAAAGTGCCATGTCCCTTTTTATTGCTTGGGGTTGTTTACATTGAGATTTTCTCATATTTTACAAAATTATCTGTAAAAGTAAAGCAATAAATGACCAAATAAGTAAAAATATTCTATATTTCAATAAAAGACCAAATAAGTAAAAATATTCTATATTTTAACAGAATTAACCAAAATTTTTGTATTATGAAATTTTTTGTTTTATGAATTTTACAGCTGATCATACTAAAATACCATGTTTTACAAAAATTTCAAAAATAAATTTATCTCATCCAAAAATCAAAATAAGATTACTAAATTATAATAGAATAGAAAGCAGAATCAATAAAATTTGAAAAAAAATAATCCAAATTCTATGAATATAATCCATTTACATTTTCTAACTTTAAAACGGAATTTAAAAATAAATTTCGGCAATCAAAAAATTTAGGACCCATCGTCAGAGGCACAGATTTTCACCCAATAAATGCAAAAAACCGATCCGCAATAGCTTCACTGTGTAACTCAGGACTGAATTTTATTTAATTGTTTTTTTAGTGTTTTTGTTCTGCTCCAATGATGAAACTTTCGTCATAAGTTTTCATTAGGTTAAATATAATAAATCAAAAGTAGTAAATCTAGAATCTACAAAAGCAATAAGTTAGGTAACTTCCATAAACTTTAATTTATATAAATTATCTCATTATTTTTGCAATTTTTTCTATGTAATTATAAATAATATATATTACCTTGTTGATGAGTAAGATGTGCCTACATGTGAATCATAATGATGTTCTTGGATAGATTTCATTTCTTACAATCATTTATTCAGTTATAATGTTTCTTATAAATTATCTATAATTCAAAAAATATTGATTAAAAACAATTTTATTATTTAAATATTCATATATTTATAAATAATTGATATATAGTATTTGGTTTCATAAAAGTTACAATAAGAATAATAATTTTTAACTTGTTCTGAAATGTATAAAACTATAATTGAATAAGAAAATAAAACATATAGAGAACAATGTCTATTGGCAAAAATAAGCCAGATTTATGAAAAAAATTTTTGATTACAGGTATTCTCTGACTTTCACAAATAATTAGGACCAAAAAGTTTTATGTAATTCAGATTTTGAGGAAGTTGGAAAAATGATTTTTAACAAAAATTTTGAAGCAAAACTATTGGAACAAGTGCAGTACTGTGATTGCACCTATACAAGTATCCCTCAGTTTACAAAAGTTATTGGGAAATTAAAAACTGTTTGTTAGGTGAAAATTCATAAATTTGAAACTCATTTCCCATTAATTCCAATGAAAAATTTTTAATTGACTCAATAGATACCAGATATCACTACTATTTTACTTATTAATGTTAAATCATTTCAAAAACATTAATCAAATATAATTATGTATACTATAATACAATAGTTTATAATAGATATTATCAATTTACTCTATTACTTGCCATTCAACTTTGAATTTCATAGATGCTGAGTGCAAAGTGATCTTTGAATTTAAGTCTAATAAGGCAATAAACTTGCCAATAATTGTTTTTTTATTTATTAATTAAAAATTTTCAATTTTCATCAAATATTGTCTTAAATTTATGTAATTCTTCAATTAAAGAGTTAGCTCTTGCTGGAGTTTCTAGTAAGTACTAACCTTTTTGTTTTAAAATAAACCTACAGTCAGTCACAAAAGTCTATATACACCACCTAAAATGACACATTCATGCTATGCAAAGCAGATATGACAGTAATCATTACTTTAATATAACTATTTAGTGTACATGAGCATGTATTGCAAGTACAAAAGCAAATATACATTGCGTATAATTGCACAATTACTGAAAATGGGCTGCCACAAAAGTCTACATACAATATGCAGGAACTGTATAGTAGGCCTATTAATATCTTGTAGGACCACCATTGGAAGCAATTACTGCCGCCAATCATCGAGGCATGGAAGAAACAAGTGTTGCTGTTATGTCAGATGTTATGGTGTCCATCGTTTGACATTTGCATTCCATGGGAAAGATCCAGAAGGTAGGTTCGTGGGTACTGCACCTGCTTAGGATCCAAAAACTACCCCAACATTGGCAGGAAGTTATTGACAATGATGGAATTACCATTGCTGAATAGTTGCTTGCCTTGATTTTGTCAAAATTTTAACTGAATTTCATAAATAAAACACTAAACCAAACTAACTTAACAAACCTATATTTAAAATGCTACAGAATTATGCATCAACCTGATAATAATATGAATTAGCATATCATTGTTATTTATATACAAACCTTACTTCATGTCATTTCAATTTGCATTTTTTTCAAAGTTGTATTATAAAAAATATTAAGACACTATTTCACTTTGAGTTGTAAAATTTACCATTTGTTCCAGGAATTATTTTTCCTCTGGTAGTATAGCACTCTATATTCCATAGCTCTGTTACTGCTTCCTGTACACTTGTATGTATATATTGTCCATCCATGAAAGCCACGCCTACCTAAGGTGGATGAGTCCAAATGTAAAAGGGAAAGTCACAGTTGGTATAATGACGGGTGGGAATGGTTTCGATTTTGATTTACTTTTCTTTGCATATTTCTGTTATTAGTCATCTTAGTGTTTTTGCTTATCTTTTTCTATTTGTGCTGGCTAGCACAATTCGCAACAAAGCTTTTTGAAATGGGACAAAAGAAATTTACACAATGTAATTGAATTTTGATAGAGAAGAAGAAAACAGCAATGTTTTAATTCCTGTTTCTTATTCCACAAAACAAGCAAGTCAGATATGTGGGGTGTATCGTTGACAACAATAATAAAGATTCGTCAATAGTCAACAGCACAAGCTGAACCAAGTTTTTCTCTCTGAAAAAGTGGAGAAAGAAGGGCATTCTGCAGACAACTGGAATAGATGATTTCAGTTGTGATGTTATTAAGCGTACGGTGCAAGAGTTTTACACCCGAGAAAAGAAAGTTCCTTCATTAAACAAATTATTGCCAGTTTTAAAGGAAAAAAATCAACTTCACTTGGGAAAGGAAAGGAAATATTAAGATAGATTTTATATAAAATAGGATTTAAATAGAAATGAAGCCAAAATAAAAGGAAAATTCTAACTGAAAGAAATGATATCGTATTAATGAGAAGGCAGTTTCTAAGGAATATAAAAAGATATTGAGAGGAAAATAGACCTGTTGTTTATATTGATGAAACATGGGTCAATAGCAATTTGACATTTGATAAATGCTGGCAATCGAGTGACACGGATGGAATTTTTCGAAGTGGAAACACTTCGCGTCGAATTATTGTTTTGTGCACAAATGGATTTATGGGATTTCTGCCAAATACTAAACTTGTATACAAAGCAAATACAACCACATGTGATTATCACAGACAAATGAACTCTACTGTTTATGAGAAATGGCCAAAAGAAAAATTTATTCCAAATTTGCCTAAAAATGCTGCTGCTGTTATTGATAATGCTCTGTATCATTCAGTCCAGTTAAACAAGCCACCAAATTCAAGCAATACCAAAAGAACTATTCTGGATTGGCTTTCTATGAATGCTGTTCAACATTCAACGGATTTGCTGAAGGTTGAACTTTTAGAGCTGATCAAATTATATGCTCCTAAAGTAAAAACCTATCTATTTGATTGTGTGCTAGCAGAACATGGATTTACAACACTTCATCTCCTGCCATACCAATGCAATATAAATGCCATTGAATATGTGTGGGCCGAATTAAAAAGATACGTATGCAGTATTAATCCCACTGGTGATATCAACATGATAAAACTTTTTCAAACAACTGAAGATGCTATAAACAGCATATCTGTGGAGCATGTAATTAAAATAGAAGCAGCTTACTGGAGTAAACACGCAATTATAGAAGAAGTGTTTGAATTACTTTATATTTCATTGATAGTGATTCAACAACTGATTCAGAATGTGATGAGAATGGTTATTAATTAAAGGTAAAATATTTACTAAAAAAAAATATATCATTATTTTTTTATTCAGATGTATATAATGATTATATTTTATTAGATAAAAAATTATTGAATTAATATTACGAGGGGGATTCAAATGAAAACCTTAAAAGTGCAATAATTTTTTTATTGTAACAATTAAAAACAACTTATGCATATCATTTTTCTACATAGTCTCCCTGACGTTCAATACAAGTTTTCCAACGCTTTGGAAATACATAGATACCAAGTTGAAAGAAATCTTTTGGTCGTGTCTGTAGCCAGTCGTGCACTGCGGTTTTCACCTCTTCGTCACTTCATTCTGCCTCCCATTGCTTCTTTGAGTGCTCTTTCTTCGCCTGTGACAATTTTTCTCAGAAATGCATCACCTTCGACATGGAATCGATGCAAAAGTTCTTCACAGGCATCAACGCAACGATCTTTCAATTCGGCAGTCAACTGACGTGGCACCCATCTTGCAGACATTTTATTGAATTGCAGTACATTGTGGACAATATTGTGTGCTGAACCAACACTAATCTCTGACATTGAAGCTATTTCCTGTACAGTTATACGCCTATTGTCCTTCACAAGCTTTTCCACTAACGCAATGTTTTTGTTCGTCACTATGCGGTAAGCCTGCCCCGGTCGTGGGGCATCTTCCACAGAAGTTACGCCGCTTTTGAACTTTCTACACCACTCACTTGCTACTCTTGCTGCACCGGTGAGATTGAGGTGTTAGCTACGTCATTATTAGATGAACAGCGATTTAAAATTGAAGAATTTGGGGAGTTATACTACTAACGTTGAGGAATAGAAACATTTTTTTCCAAATTTAAAGGAAGGTTGAGCTTGGAAAATTTTAGAGGTAAAACGCAATGTTTTTGTTCGTCACTATGCGGTAAGCCTGCCCCGGTCGTGGGGCATCTTCCACAGAAGTTACGCCGCTTTTGAACTTTCTACACCACTCACTTGCTACTCTTGCTGCACTGGTGAGATTGAGGTGTTAGCTACGTCATTATTAGATGAACAGTGATTTAAAATTGAAGAATTTGGGGAGTTATACTACTAACGTTGAGGAGTAGAAACATTTTTTTCCAAATTTAAAGGAAGGTTGAGCTTGGAAAATTTTAGAGGTAAAAACGTTGAAACTATCAAGCAGGATTTTTGGTCAACAATCTTTATTAGCAACTTAGAAAGTATTATGACGGAAGATATAGAAGAGATATTGAATGCAGGTCTAGTCAATGTCAAATCTGAGAAAAGCATCAACAAATCTGTTTCATTTAATGCAATAAAAAACTTAGCTTTCGATATTTTTTCTACAGAATCAGATATAGACTGCATTATGGATCGATTATCAAAGTTGTTTTTGATGAATACTTTAGTGGTAAGAAAAGGAAGAAAGGTTGACTGTAATAAAGTAACTGATCTCGTTCATTGAACTACCAAAAAAGAGCTAGGAAGCACGTATTTTGATCCCAAGATGTCTTTCCAGTATCATTAGATAGACTATTGGTTGCCACATGGCCTATAATTGTTACTTTTTTAAATGATTTGTATTCTTCAGATCCCATTTTCTTAAAAATTCACCATAGTATTTACCATAATTACCCAATCACTTCAAATTTTTTGGTCCAATCTTAATACTTTTTTCTTAACTTAATGGCAGTGAAAATATGTATGGTAAATCATTATATATTGCTGCTAATAAGGGTGATATTGAAACTGCTAGATTTTGTAAAGACAAAATGGCAGATCTTGACCATCAAGAAGATTATCAAAAAGGTACTCCATTGTAGCATGCTTTACAAGCTGGTCAGGCACAAATGGCTGAAACCTTTAGAGAATGGGGAGCGTGTAAAGATACCCACGAGGTTTGGGGTAAGCCCTCTTCTGATTTAGAAAGCCCAAGTTGTAGCAGTCAAGAAAAACAAAGTAGGTATCCGAAAAGGAGATGTGAGTTAATTTGATATAGCTAAAAGATTACATGCTGAATGACAAACGTCTAATCCACCTTCAATTCCTCTGTGTGTAAGCTACGTGGTAAAGACCCCAGTTCCTTTGCGGCACTCAGTTCTTTATTTTTTGCATGTATACCAAGTTTGTTGAATTCTCGGGCAGCAGGAAACACCCTCGCTTCAAGCGAACCTGCAGTTTTATTGTAATGATCAACAGCCCTTTTTAAGCTTCTGCGCAGATTATCAAAATTTTCGCCCATTGTGCAGATGCACTCATATAAAATGGAAGTAATATATAGTATATATTATGGTTATTACATATAAATAAACACAGTAAGAAATTATATAATTTTTTATATAGTTTTTTGGGTCTCCAGAACGAATTAATCAAATTCCTATAAAAATCTATGGTAAATCGATGATCAGTTAACGAACATTATCTTGGAACAGATTATGTTTGTTAACCAATCACCCACTGTATTCTGGGTTTAAACTACTTCAGATTTATTTTAATTAAATAACAAAATGCAGTACTCCACAAGTAAAAGCAATTTTCTTTCAATCAAATCTCAAATCCACACAACACGTGTTTATTTTTCACATTTCATTGATTCACATGCTTATGCATCATGAATTATTAAGACTTCATACTAGGTATAATAATTACAAAAACTTTCAGAAGTTAAGTTATTTAACCTGTGAAAGTGAATATTGAAAACTTTGGGCTATGCAGATAAAAAAAAGGTCCTGGATGTTAACTAGACAATACAATACATTAAGACAATTCATGACGTAGGGCCTGTGAATCAATGAAACATGAAAAATAAACACGTGTTGTGTGGATATGAGATTTGTTTGAAAGAAAACTGCTTTTACTTGTGAAGTACTGCATTCTGTTGTTTAATTTAAATAAAGCTGAAGTAGTTTAAATTCAGAATATCTTATTAGAAAAAGTAAAATCAACTTGGATAATGCTTTTAATGACTTGGGATTCTATATACATTTTATTTGAAGTTTAATGAAGGATATATACTGTTTGTATTTAACTCTTTCTACTGAATGACAAAGATGATCTTTAAAGTTCTGTATTTGATTTATTATTATTCAGTGTGGAAAAGTGAATGAATGTAATATGTTTTACATACAAAGCAATAAAATATTTAAATATCTGAGAATTTTACCAAGCTTCAGAACAAATATATCGTCGTAAGTGAAAAAAATCATGTAACTTCATAAAGTTAAGTCGTAGCTTATTTAAATTGGTTGCATTCAATTTGGAATAATAAGATGCATTTAAAATCATTTAAAATATCCAATTACAGTATCTATAAAAATTTTCCAGAAAATCATAAAAAAGCGTGATTCCGAGCCTCATAACTTGAGAATAGAGCTTCTGTCTCATATGGGACCTTCATCAATGAACTCAAGAATGTTTAATTCAGGGATAAGATAAAGGAGAGGTCAAAATTCCACTGGTATTTTTTTCTCCTGTTGTACCCAAGTAGTTTCAGAAATATGGTATGTAAAGAAGTCTTAAATTAAAATTTAGAAATTTCTGCAAGGAGGGAATTTTAATTACAAAAGCAAACAGTTAAATCATAAAAAAAGAGCAATTGTTTCATGACTTTATAAGAAAATGTAAATAAATTAGTAAGAATCATTTTGAATGAATTGTAAATCTCATAAAACATCTCCCAATTCCTAAAAAATCAAAGATTCTTCAGATTCTCAATTCCAATTAATTGTTCCATCACTAATGTTTACATTTAATAAGGAGTAAAATCTTGTGTTTCATTTTATCAGATGTGTGTTATTGTCAAGAATATACAATATTCTTTGCAATAAATATATATTTCATTTTAAATTATAAAAATATTCTCTCTCTCAATATTTGAGATATCTAAAATATAGTATAAACTACTTAAAATTGAGTAATTGATCAACTGGTTCTTTTCAATATTCAATTTTATGCCTTTTTGAAAATGATTCATAAAATTATATCAGATTTTATATATTATATTTTATTCAGATCAAATAATTTGATTTGAATGAAATTTATATATTTATTAGCAACTCTAGGAAACCATGTCTATTAAAAATGCTTGATAATGGATCATATTTATGTATGTATGTATGTATTTGTGAATTATTTTTGAAAAATTTCTGTAAAATATAAAAATGGAAAATAATTAAAATTCATCATTATTGTGAAAATCATCAATTAATGATTGATATTATACAAAATAATAATTTTATTTTTAGATATATTGGAGATCCAAGATTTTCTCGCACTCTTTTGGACATAGCTATTATGTTTGTCAGTAAGTAGCTAACTACATTGTAATATTTTATGCAAAATGACAGTAATATAACTTTTCTCCCATTTTCATTAGATATATATTCTACAAACTTAAATGAAAATATGGAAATGATCAATCAATTTAATAAACTGAGAACAGTTATAGATAAAGAGTTATCATATGTAGAGGAAACAATGGAAGTATTAGGAGTAGTTAACTGTATTATAAACAGCAGTAGGCAGTTTGTTTCATAATTTTATGAGGTATGTAACTTTATTATTTATAAAAACTGAAGTTTTAATCTATAGTAATTTTATTTTATAATTAGGCTATATGTATTTGATACAGAATATAAATAAATTATGCTATCCAATTTATTGTTACCAGTATTTTATTAAAATTATTTGTTCTGACTACATCAGGTATTTTATATTCATCCTGCTAATTTTTAAAAAACAAGCTCAGTAAGCAGGAAATACATTTGAAATATTTTCAGTTCAACATTGGATTTTCATTATTAACAAATAGAATACTTTACAAGAATTTTCTTGAATTGTGTTTCTACAAATATTATGAATAGAAAAATATTATTAAAAATATTTTTTAATAATATAATTATAATTGGTAACAAAAACATTATTTTTAATAAAAATATAGATAGTAGAAAGCTAACATGACATGCAAGAATTCATGGAAGAATACAAATACTTAGGACAAATAATCACAATATAAGTAGAACAGATGAGAGAAATTCAACATAGGATGCAGTTATGCATACAGCTAATATAATAACTTTCTAAGGGACAATAGGATACTAATATGCTTTAAAAGAAAGCTCAACATGTGCATATTACTAATAATGATGTATGGCTGCAAAACATGGACCCTTACAAAAAAAAAAATGGAACAGAAACTAGTAACAACCCAAAGAAGCATAGAAAGATACATATTAGAATTCACCAGAAGGGATCACAAAATCAACACATGGATAAAGGCTTGTTTATAGTCCGACGAAGCTAACGTTTTGTTAACACCTAGAATGTCTCACACTGCGTTTTAATTTGCTTGTTTATAGTTATAAACAAACAAATTAGAATGCAGCCTGATAAATAAAAGTAATCTTTAAATGTTTCAATAAAAATTCAGCATTACTATTTGAATCCTCTGCCAGTTTGTATCAGATTGCAAAGCATTATGGTATAACCATTACCTTGAAACCTAGAACGAGTTTTAGGTTGTCAACTTCACATTGGTTACGCTGCATTATGGATGACGTTGGAGTATAAACCTATGAATTGTTTCTAACGTCAACGTCCATCTCCGCCACGTCGGACTATAAACAAGCCTTAAGAAAACAAACCAAAATAGAAGACATACTAGTCGTCCATCTCTGCCACGTCGGACTATAAACAAGCCTTAAGAAAACAAACCAAAATAGAAGACATACTAGTAGTAGTTAAAAGCAGTAAGTGGCATTAGGCCACATAGTGAGATACACTGATAACCATTGGGCAAGGGAAATTAGAGTGGCAACCAAGGCACGGGAAAAGACATCCTGGCAGGCAATACAAATGATAGAGTGATGATAAAAGAAAAGTAATTGGTTCTTAGTGAATGCAGATTGCACAAAATAGATACTTCTGGAAACAAAAGAAAGGGGCACATATATCTAGCAATGGATGAAATTGAAATAATGATGATATTAATTTTTCTTCATTCTTATTATGTAATTTCTTTCATGGATGAAACAACATTATGATTCTCAGGAACCTAATTTTAACTTAAAGCAAAATCTCTATTGACATATTATATAAATTTTCCAAGAGTTAGGTTCCAGAATTAGGTTCCTGAGAATCATAATGTTAACTTAAAGCAAAATCTCTATTGACATATTATATAAATTTTCCAAGAGTTAGGTTCCATATTTGATCTCAGGTATAGAGAGAATAGAGAGCCAGAACATTTTCACCCATTTAATCTGGTTGATTGTACTGTATACTATATAGTTTAATTAATATATATTTTTTTTTTACAAGTAATAATATGAAATTCAGTTAGAGTTCATAGAAAATAAAATGAAAATCTATAGTTACAAAAAGCAAGATGATCATATTTTATATTATGAAGGGAAATATATAAAAATAAGGCTTTATTCCATTTTGTTGGATAAATTTTAAATTTTTTAGTTTTTACTGGTGACGTAATAGCAAAACAATATTAAGCGATGCAACATTACACCAGAATCTACTTTACCTCATCATTAATGATGTGGGGTCCGCGGAGCGACTATGGCATCAGGATATTTCTTTATGGCCAAAAACGCGGATATGTGGTGCTTTTGTGGGTAAGGACGGAGAGGAGAAAAATCTCCAGTAATGCAATGACAGACAACGATACGGTTGAAAACAAACCTGGATCTTTATTGAGAGAGAGATGATCCCTTTACAGATGTTGCTGGCCCGAACACAGAGAGCAGCACTTCGTAATAAGATGGATTCTTATTACAGATATTGCTGAACCAAACACAGGGAGCAGCACATTGTAAAATAGTTGGAGGACCCGAACACAGGTGAGCAGCAAGCACATTGTAAAATAGTTGGAGGATAAATACCTTTTATGATTATTTTTAACAAAGTCTTTAAAGTCCTGAATCATTGAAATGTTTCTTTAAATAATAAGTTGGTTCTTCTTAGAAACAATTATTCGTTTCCTTCTTTATTTCCTTCCCACGTAGAAGTTTGCACACACTAATTCACACCTATGAATGTCTATCAATCGTTTTCTCCGGCGCTTTTGGAACACCTTTTTCTTACGACACCTCTCAGACTCTGCTGACTTTCTCTCTCTACCTATTTTCTTTTCTCCTTCCCACGTACTTTGTTTTGTACAAAGTTAACCTTTCGTTTACATTATCGTGTTCCTGGTGATACCTGCCCGTAATTTGATCTCGCGTCGTTGCCATAATATCTCGTGTTTCGTCGAGACTTATGTTTTTGTAGATAATCGAGACACATTAATCGATTGTTTATCGTTAAATTAACATCTTCAAGACACATTAATTGATTGTTTATCGCTAAATTAACAACTTCCTGAGGATGTTTATATATTACTTTACAAAACTATTTCTTTTATTTATAATTACATTAAATTTATCTTTTTTCGTATTATTTATTGGGAGAAGTTTCCGTAGCGAACAAGAAACTTCATCCATCTAAACTTCAATTCCTTTTCTTTTTAATTTCAACTTATCTATTCATACAATTAATAGTTCAATCGTAAGAGAAAATGCGCACTATACAATTATATAGTCGCGATTCTCACAATGACAAACATTATTAGTTTTCTGAAATTCATTTAGTAATTCAGTAATTAAGCTCATATCATTGAAGAGTGTACTATTAATTAATTAAACCTCCCATCTAGTTTTAATATTGTTCTATAAGATCTTCATATTTAGAAAAGTATTAAAGCTAATATTTGCAGTTTGAGATCTGAGTTTATCCCTTTCCTGTCAAGCATTGTATGATACAGGCAACATATTCTATTTATGCAATTTAGATTATTTAAAGTATTTTATGATAATAAATTTTGTATTATTTTATGTATTACAAATTGCCATTGGATATCATTTAGAAAAAACAATATTTTTCTTTGGTTGATTTGAATTATACTGCCAAATCATAAAGAGGTATATTTGGTGATGGTCATTTTTTTGAGCCCAGGGGCAACCAAAAGATTGAAGGATGAGGTTCAATAGGTCACACCAGGACCCTTCCAGAAAAACTGAAAGTGTAGGATCTGGATCCTCTAAAATAATTAAAAAAAAAAAGAATAATCATGTAGCTATCCATTTTTCTTGAAAAGTAAATTTATTAAGTTACAATTTTGATACGATTTCTGTTTTTATAATAAATTTTGGAGTTCTAATGAAATTCAAATTTTATTAGAATTCCAAAATTTATTCTATGCATATTAAAACTAAAACCTGCCAAAGAAGGGCTTAATCAAGCCAAAAGCACTTCAGTTTCTTTAAAAAAGTAATATGCTGAATCTTGTTTTATCTGATCTTAAAAAAGTAAATAAATACTTTGACTTAAAAAACTAAGCTTGTATCTATTATCTATATCATGAAGATATTTAGTTCAAAATATAAAATGAATATGAAATGAAATGGTTTATGTCAGAATGGCTGTTAGAT
This sequence comes from Olivierus martensii, assembly GCA_000484575.1. Taxonomy (NCBI): domain Eukaryota; kingdom Metazoa; phylum Arthropoda; class Arachnida; order Scorpiones; family Buthidae; genus Olivierus; species Olivierus martensii. The sequence goes on from AYEL01040563.1 coordinate 28,425, forward strand.
ATGCAATTTAAAATAACTTATATTAGAATAAAACTAATTTTACATCATGAAGGATTACCTACTTTAAAGAAATGTCATAGACACACATATGTTTAGTTGTGAAAAGACAAAGCTAAAAATGATTAATTCTGACACTAGAATTGCCACACTAAACTACACTACTATACTAGGGGGTTAGTTTACATTATAGATGTTCTCTTAATTAGTTTCAATTAATTTTTTTTAATTGTCTTAATAGTTAGAAGAAAAGTGTGAGAAATGCTGCTGATATAAGCTATGCATTCACTAAATAAATTTTTTATAATAATATATTTATGTCATTAATGATGTTGAACCTAATCTTAAATATACATATGAAAATGATATGATAGTTCATAATGCACTTCATTTACTAATATAATCCTGGATTCGTGTAATTTAAACATTATAGCAAAATTACTACTAACTACATTTTTATTCCTGCGCCCTGCCATCAATCCTCATCCTTGAATACCTATTTTTCAAATATAGGTCCCACATTCATGATGGGGAGTGAAAATATGGGCATAAGATCTGGAAACTTTTGAATTTCTTGAGTGGACTAGAATTTGATCCAGATCTTCTATTGAAAAGTTAAAGCATTTCCTTGCATCAAACCACCCAATTTTCAACACTTGTTAATAGTTTATCTCAAGAATAGCCTATTGTTTACTAACCTCTGGGTCAGTGGTTCTCAACCTTTTTTCTGTTGAGGAACACTTTTTAATATTTTAAAATTTGGCGGCACACCTAAATATTTTAAATAACAATTTAGTTATGGCAACGAATTTTTATTAACAGATTAATATATTTATTTATTTTATTACATTCAGATTACAGACATATTTGTACACGGGATCATTAAATGGCGGCTCTTATAACGCCATCTGCGGATTTTGTCTTTTTAGAGAAACAATAATTTTAATTTTTTATTCCTTAATTTTTAAATTATGAATAACGACAAAAATTTTGACGAGGATTAGATTTTTGTAACGATACCCTATTTATAGGAATCGGTACAGTGGTTCGACCGCAAAAGGAATATCCAGCCAACCACCGTTTCACTATTAATATACATGATTATATAATTACATACATACAACTCATTCTTAATTTTTCGCAGCACACTTTCAAAGGTTTGACGGCACAGTGGTTGAGAACCACTGCTCTGGGTGGAAAGCAACGTAAACTTGGAAAGAAAAACAATGTATCCAAAAGCTGATAGTTACCATTCTTTATCAATTTCATAAAATATTCTATGCAAGAAAACAATAATATTTGTGGTGTTTATGGTTAATCAAAAATCAATGGCATGATATGATATTAAATGTAAATTGTTTTCTTTGTTGTGTTTGTAATGAAATAAATTTAAAGAAATATGCCATTTCCATAACTGAAAAATTGATATTGCTATTTGTCTATTGTATCATCGCTTATTTGTTAATAAAAAATTTAGCTTACCATCTGGAAAATTTGGTTTAATTCAGAAGCCTATACTCCAAATTTCTTTTGTAGCAGTTTGGAGCTGGGTTGAATTCCATCTGTCACAGAGTTGGTCAGATTAGCTGAATGAAAACACAGCAGCTTTCAATCCAGAGGTCCTGGAATTGAATTTGGATTTCTATTCTGTTTGAAACTTTGTTTTTTGCACAAAAATGATAGAATTTAAAGGGTGCCACAATCAAAGAATGTCTTAAGTGAATGTTTAAAAAGTTAGGGTCAACCTGTAATATCAATTATTGATATTGATATATATCATTTTATACTTGTATAATATTTTTATATTGGCTCTATTTTTGTTTCTAGTTTTTCTTTTTTTTTCCCAATTTTTAGAATAATTCTTGTAATGCATTTGGAATTCTGATTCCATAACACATTCTAATTGAAATTTATTGATGAAAGTCTAAGATTGAAGAAAAGATAAAATAATTAAAAAATTCTAAAAATATGCTAAGCTTAATTTTTATTGAGTTGGTTCCTTTTGCTTTTCAAGTAACAAAATGAATATAACTTAGAAAATTACCAATATTAAAAAGCCCTAGTAAGTTTCAAAAAATATTTATTTTAAATGATTTCCTTTGTTTATATTACCTGTTTTGAACTTTATTTTCTAATTGTGTGCTGTCTAATTATAAGAAAGTCATGTATATCTATATAAAGTAGCTCATTAGTGCTGATGGAAAAACAGTCAAGAATTTTGTTTTTTTGAAGCAATTAACAGACTTTTTAATAAACACATGCCTTTCTTAAACTTTGTTAAATTGAAATTGTACCATATAAAACAAAAATTGATAGCATTTTATACCTGCACAAAACCAAAATCCTGCAATTTGAGTTTTAATGGTATTGTAATTCAAACAAAACTGTCTTTAAATTATAGATTCTTATGATCTATTTAAAACTTAAATGCACCTCAATCTTTTCCATTGTATTAGTTTTTTTTTTTTTAATCTGCTCTTCAAAATGCATACTTTATTTAAAAAAAAGCAAACTCAATATTTTTAAAATATTAATTATCTTCCTTTTAGCATGTTATAACAGAATTATAGAGAATAATGTGATTGAATTGCATTAAATCTAGAACAAATTATAATTATTTTAACATTATCCAATCATTACTGATTCAATCATCCAGTAAAAGTCTAACTTTGTCTAACCAAAACAATAATTCAAAAAATAATCTATATCCAAATGGCATTTTTAAAAGGAAAATATATATAACATATGCCCAGTTATAATTTTAAAGTAACTTCCAAGTTTGTCTTCAAATGTAATAACAAAGTAGAGAATTTACTATTACTATAAACAACTTTGACTAGTATATATAACAACAGGAGGATAGCATCAGAAATCAAATTGCAGTTGTCACTCTTTCCAACTGACTAGAGCCATTTTGCTTAGATATAATGGCTATTAAGCACAATATCTAAAATTATTAAAAGTATAAACTGATGATTTGGATTTAGTCATTAAATATTAATATTTTTGTGAATGTTATTCATGACATGATATTAGTACTTTAATGATGGTGGCCAGATGGCCACATAGTAACATACACTCAATTCTATATTTGCGTATTCGACTATTCGCAAAAATTTATTTGTAACCACAAAATCGTTATTCGTGGACTCCCACTGAGAGGCGAAAATACTGTTACCAATGTACACCCTCTCTCTTTCTCTGGAGAGAGGGAGAGAAAGGAAGTTGTTATTAAATGTAGTTTCTGAATTGGTTTGCCGAAAAACTTCTCATTACCTATCCTCGCTCACTCCACAGACGGCAGGTAGGCCAAAAGCCTTTTATATCGTCCACAGGTCCCATAGAAGAATATAATCCTATGCTTGAATGCAGCCTCAAATTTAGGTGCCTAACTTCTTGTGCATTTGCTCTTTATGCGAAATTTTAGAAGATCTGAAGCAAAACATGATGCAGACAAGGCTGATGCAGTTCAGAAAGATAATGTGTCAGATGTCCAAACTAACATCTTGCAATATCAAAAAACTATCAATCAAAAATAAAATTTTATTTACTACATAGTTAATGTTTTAAAAAAAAATTACTGTAATTATAATACTGCACATACTGTAATAAATAAGCTGCCTGTAAACAGAAAAATACACACAAACCAAGTAAGAAAATGTTAGGTAGAAAGGTTTGCAGGAACCTAACTCTGTATTTCCCATAGCCACAATGGTTCACTATTCGCTTATTCAGTATTTGCGAAGAATTTACAGAACGTAACTACCGCAAATAGCGAGATTCAACTGTACTTGCATGTCGTGCAGGAGGACCTGGGTTCGTGTCACAGGTCCAGAGTGTCCTGAAAAGTTTTTTCAGGTTTCCGGGCCTTGCCCAGCAATCTCCGTCCTTCGTCATCCAGTTTCCCTCCACGGGTGCGAGTGCAGTCCATGATTGGAACTGGCCCCTCCTCTTTGGAAAGGGGGTAAAGTACTTTAGTGATATTTGGCTGTTTCCAGTATATGGTAACATAGTATTATTATTACCAATATTGTTTTGCATTCTCAGAACAAGCATGTTTATATTATAAAACTGAAACATTTCAAATACATGCATTATGTTTTGTAATAAAATAAATCTATTCCTGAGATTTATTGATAAAATGGTAAAGTTTATAATTCAAAACAGTTTATATTTAATATATGCTCTAGATTAGTCCAATTAGTAGTGTCTTGTGTTCACAAGATTTATTTTATTACAAAACATAATGCATTCCTGAGATTTATTGATAAAATGGTAAAGTTTTGAATTATAAACAGTTTATATTTAATATATGCTCTAGATTAGTCCAATTAGTAGTGTCTTGTGTTCACATTTCTGAAGTAAATGTCCAATTATAATGCAGTGATTTTTGAAAAAGCTTTACCATCTTGAAATACTATGCTAAATAACCAGATATATATTTTTAGAGCTAATTTTTGTACAATACTTCAGAAATGTCCAATTATAATGCAGTGATTCTTGAAATACTATGCTAAATAACCAGATATATATTTTTAGAGCTAATTTTTTAAATTTTTGTACAATTTCTGAAAAAGCAAACCAGGTCCTTTCATTATAAATTTGAGTGTTAATTATTGCCCATTAAAAAAATATTGTCTTATGTAATCTGGTTCATTTAAAGTGCACAGTGGACTTTCAATTGAAACAGACTACATAAATAATCAAAAATGTTTCAGAAGAATAAAAAGTACTGTCTTTCTCCAAATGTTTATAATATATTCCTAACAAGAGGAATACTGTATAATTATACAATTATTCTTTAGTATATTATGAAAATTTTATGCATTACAAAAAGTTACAAAATAATTCACTGCAGTAATTTTATTTGAAACATTGTCCTGTTTAATCACAATTCTTATTAGGTATTAATATAAGTTCGTGTGACAAAAATAATTAAGTACTCTTCAGATACAAAGGAATGATGAATTTTGAACCAAATGGAGAGGTATAGTTCACTCCCACCTTTTTAAAAACTTCTTTAGGTAACCCAATGTCACAGAGATAGAGACTGCAATGGTCATTAAATGCAAATGGCATGATTGGAACCAACATCCATTTTGGCTCCAAACTACTACCTTCTGGTGGGCAATCCAAACATAAAACTGGTGCTTTGCATTGTAAAGCCCATTGGATGGCTGCAGAAAACCAGAAATATTCAGATGGCAATGGTTTCTCATATCCGTCCAGGGCACCAATAATGATGTCAACTGTAGCAGGCATATCTATAATATTTGAAATTCACATTATTTACAAAAATAAATTGGCAAATTTATTTTGATAGATCATATCAGACCTAACACAGAAGAAGTCTTCTTTCCACTTGTCAAGGCAAATAGTGTCAATTCTTTAGAAAAGCATTCATTTTTACATGAAATGGGAGGAACTAGCACAGTTACATTGACGCCATGATTGGCTAAATGTCGTCCACAGTTAACTCCTTGTGCACCTTGTGTGTGCAATCCACAAAGGATTACTACTGTGGGTCTTTGATGAGAATTTTGTGGACTCAACCTGGAATTTTATAGGAATTATTAATTAATAACATTAAAATTTTAAATAAAAAAAATCATATACCTGTGGCTGCCTCCTAACAACTGAAGAACCATTTCACTGGCTGCTCGTCCAATCATTTCTAATCGTCTTTCTACAGTGAGACCAAATTCCTCAGCAGCTCTTAATAATTTTTCTTTCAGTTCTTTACTTATACTTGGTATGACTAATCCTGTATCTGAAATTTAAATCTATATTGTTATATTTTTTGATGATATGGAATTTAAATCTATATATTGCAAATACCTGTAACAAATACTCTCTCTACGTTACATGGAACAGTTATCTGATTGGACACAAACGTTTCTCCTTCTAGGACATTTTCATCACATCTATACCTCTGTTCACGTCGATTACAATCTACAAGGCGTATGGGATCTGCTTTAGTATGGGCATTAATTTCTTCAAATATAGCTTGCTTGTCAAAAAGAGCAAGATTTTTCTCAAAATCAAAATCATTTTCTAATATGGAATTGTCAATTGGAATATTGAAACATTCTTCATCTCTTTCCATATACCATTTTCTATTTTCATTCTTTTTTGGAGTTGAAATTTTCCTTCTTGTTTCTCCTTAGATAAAAATATATTTTAGATTATTTTAACTGAAACCAATTAGGAACTTATGTTCCCAATAATTTGATATTCAGCTGTTTTCAGGATTAGAAATATGTCCATAATTTTGAGAAACTAATTCCAAACTTTTAAAAATTAGTTTTACTCTGAAATCATCAAAAGCATGGCATTTACCTGATTATTGAGTAATTGGAATGATCACCAAATATCTAAACTATTCACAATATTAGAATTTAATATATAATAACACTGCACTACTGTTTACAGAAAATACAATATAGTGATGAATTTCAGAGTCCCAAAAGTATAGGAAACTGTTTTTTGTGGCGATGTCGTAAAAACCAATAATAGAATCATGATGTAATGTTGCTGCATGATTTGCATAAACAATGCAAAAATCTCAGTAATGTGAACAACTTCTGTTGATGTTAATTTGTCTGCAAATTCCAAAATTTCAAAAAACAGCTGTCCCATAAATATAGGAAAGTAGACTGTAACAAATCTGTGTCTGTATGTACACAGATTTCATCATAACTATTTATGAAAATTAGGAGTAGCAGTGTTAAATGCTAACCAGACTTCGCTCTCGGCGCAATCCCCCAAGCTAGTTCACTCCTACAATCAGTCACAGCTTTAAACCACTCACTTGGCGGAATCTCCAATCCCAGCTACCCCTCCTGCAGCCTGGGATAAACGACCGCGCGGTCGAAGCGGCAGTAGCTGCGCTCACAGCCGAAGTACGACGCCTTCGCGCACTTATTGGAGAAACTTGGTCCAACTAAGCGAACCTTCCCTGGACTGCCCAGACCCCAATCCTACTCATACCACTTTCCCAGCGCCCACCGCCTCCCCCAAGTCGAAACGGCTTAAGAAATCCCGCCGCATCGCACGCACACACTCCACCTCCGAGACACCCACTCGCACCCGGTCTCGGTCACTTTCCATGTCCGGAGAGGCATCTGACTCCGAGGAGATTCATATGGATACCCTCACCCACCCTATAAGTGACATCACCCAGCCCCTTTCGGACCCAGCGGCTACCCCGCCTCCACAAGTCTCCCTAGTTGAGGGAATTAAAACTAACCCCAGGTTCGGAACTAAGCCAAAACATGGATAGCATAAACCTCTATCACTGGAACGCGCGAAGCCTACTCGCCAACCTTGCTCAACTCCTCGGTTCTGAATGGCTCTCTCCCGCCGACGTTATTATGTTCCAAGAAACTTGGCTCTCCCCTGGTACTCCCTTCACGATCTTCCGTTTAGATCGTTCGAACGGGAATGGTGGCGGCCTCATCACAGCGGTCGCCAAACGTTGGACCACTGCCCTGGTACCCACCAGCTCGTCCACTACAGACCTGGAAATCCCTCGAGTCGACTTGCTCGGCTCTGGCGACGCTTTAGCTCTCTATAACATCTACATCCCACACGGAAATATCTCCGTTCAAGAGCTCACTGACACCATCGGCTCTCCACAGCCTCCATTCTTTATAGGTGGAGACTGGAACGCACACCATAGATTATGGGATCCCTAGATCATGCGTCCAAATCGGGCGGGCCGTTCCACGTTCTCCTGGTATTTAGACACTGGGATCTGTATCCTTAACTCGGGTCTTCCAACTTATTTCCATAACGCCACCACTGCCTCGGCGGTCGATTTGTCCTTCTGTTCGCCTGACCTACTTCAGGGTTCGACTTGGCGACCCCTTCCCAATACACACGGCAGCGACCACGCCCCCATTCACGTCTCGCTCCCCATTTCCGGCCTCTTAGAACCGGTAGTCATCCCTCAGCGCACTTATCATACTGACTGGTCCACTATTTCCACCTGTGTGCACTGTGTTTTCATGAAGGGGACACCAATTATTGTTTTGCATAAGGGCACTGACAACCTTTCCTCTGGCCCTGATGATGATATCTAATTTTAGATGAATATTAAAACAAGGAATGCAAATTTGTATTTGTTTTTCATTCTGCTTTAAACTGTACACTTTTATGGAATGAAGTAATAGTATCAAATATTTTATATTTTTTGTAAATATGTCTGTATATCATCAAAAGAAAAATATCAACACTAATACAGGATGTCCCAAAAAAATGTACTCACTCTATCGACCCATCACTAATGTATTTTTTGTTTTGTTACAGATCAAATTATTATTCAATAATGCCAAACTTGCAATTCCAAATGATATGTTAAGCAATGTCATCGCATTCATTGATCAACATTATCAACTTTGTTTGGAAAATGGTGGAAATCAATTTAAACATTTGCAAACACGCACGAATGTATAAATGACTTGTGGAATAGACTAATCTATTCAATAATTTATTATCATTTTTTTTGTTAATTTATCCTATTAGACCTGTAAATATGTCAATAAACACCTTGATCAAAGTTAAATATGTTTAATATCCAGTTAAAGTGTGAGTACATGCTTTTGGGACACCCTGTATTAATAGTATTAAACTAACAGATAATTTTATAGTCTATATAATTATAACTAGTTCTGCTAATTTAGAACCAACAACTGACCCGATACAAATACTGTTGTTTTGATGATAGAAATTATTTTGTGTGTTACTTTCCTGAGTAGATCATTGATATTAGAAAAACAGATTCATTGTTAGTGCTTGGAAATTTTATACTAGCTAATATAAAAACAAAAAAATCCTCTCATTGTTTCATATTGGCTGCACTTACTTATAATTAATAAATAAATAAAATTTATGCAGTGACAATATTTTTAATATAAAACTTTATTAAAATAATTACAAATATACATTTAGATATTTAATTTCTCCATTTTCTTCTTATGCTGACTACTGACTTTGGCAAAATTTCCCTTTGCTACTATCAATGGAACATCTTTGCCAATTAGGTATATTTTATTAACAGTATCTTCAAATCCCGATTTTACTGCTGTAATCACTTCTAATGGAGATTTGACTTTGCAACGAGTTTCAAGAAAAGCTGCAAAGACAAAACCAGTCATAAATGCATCAAAACCAGCTCTGTGTCCACAGTAAAGTAAGGATTTTTCTGAAGAATGTATTGATGGTAATATTTTTTTAACTTCTAAGTTAATGTTTTCCTCTTCATCATAATTTGCTTTTCTCTTTTTTGTTGGAAAACCACATCCTTGTTTATCCAAAATATCATCTATATTATGTGAAGAAGTGCAATCCTTTCCCTTAGAACAATAGCCATAGTTCTGAAAAGAAAAAATATCTGTAATAAATATAAGTTCTTCAACTGGTCATTATGTAATTCTTATATTTATAATAGATAATTTGCATAATACTTATATATATATATCAGTTTTTTCAAATATTAAATATCAATAAAATTGAAAATATAAACCAGGGCTGTCCAAAAAGGGGCTCGTCAAGCCATTTTGTGCACCCACGAGGCTTTCACGATTTGTGATATAATATTACTTTTTTTATTTTTTTTCACTTTTATTTATTACTTTTTTAAGAGATTAATAAAAAGACCCTAAAATTGAATTATATTAACTCAATTAATTAATTAGTTCATTGGATTAAAGCACTAATAGCAGTCCACTGAACCGTTCTTAATTATTAGTAATTATTTAATGATCAACAATCTATCGATGACTTTCTTAATTATCAGTAATTATTTAACGATCAACAAGCTATCAATCAATGACATCACATTTTTATAAGACTTTCAATCACGTCAATTTTAGCTATTTCAGTTTAAAGTTTAGAAATGTGACTGTATTTTAGTTATTTTTTGGTTTCTAACACACACCATTTCACTGACTGCGTGCTCGTCGTTGTGAGAATCTGTTTTAATTTTATTTTACTGTTTAATTTAGTTTTATTTTACATTTTAATTTAATTTTTATTTTACCATGAGTTTGTTGCATTTGTGAAATGAGTGAGAAAAAACGTAAAATAGAAATGAAAATCGAGTATATCAGGAGGGGTGGGAAAATGACTTTTTCATAACAAATCACTTGGGTCAACTGCTTTGTTTAATGATTGTTTTTCTAACTTTTATGATTTTGGTCAGAAAGAAATATCAGTATTTGATAGTACTTATTTGTGTTAAAATGCATTTTCTAACACGAAGATAGTTAAGAATCAACTCAGAACCTGCCTTGGAGATTTTTTTCTTTTACATATTCTGCGGATAGCTACAACAGGAACGGATGTAAATATCCAGCCCTCGAAATGCTCTGCTCACCCTCACTTATCACATTAAATAGGTACATACATACTTTTTTTATATTTTTTAACTGTTTATATTTTATAACTTTTTGTTAACATTTTTATTGGATGCAATCTGTTAAATATAATTTTGTAATAAGGTTTGCTAATCTGGAAATAAAACTGGTTTCCATATTAATTTTGTTAATGTTTGAAAATTACGCTACCTTTAAATGTTAAATTCTTTTTTCTATTTTTCTCTAGGATATAAACATCTTTATTACAGTTATTGTACAATCAGAAATGTTTTCGGTCTATCCAACCCTCATCAGCTGTATCTATACTATATACATATATTCTTTGAATTACCTGGTCTAGCGGTTAGGACGTTGGGACGTTAGCCCAAAGGTCCCCGGTTTGGGCTGAGGCAGATTTTTTCTTCAGATAAATTAGTTAAAAATTCTAGTTTGAGCCGAGGCAGATTTTTTCTTCAGATAAATTAATTAAAAATTCGAGTTTGTATGACGTTGGGACGTTAGCCCAAAGGTCCCCGGTTCGATCCCGGGCATGATGTTGGGACGTTAGCCCAAAGGTCCCCAGTTCGATCCCGGGCCGAGGTGGATTTTTTCTTCAGATAATTTAGTTGTTTAGCCCAAAGGTCCCCGGTTCGATCCCGGGCCGAGGCAGATTTTTTTCCCGGTTCGATCCCGGGCTGAGGCAGATTTTTTCTTCTTCAGGTAAGTTAATTCAATCCCGGGCCGAGGCGGATTTTTTTTCAGACAAATTAGTTAAAAGGTGGTCTAGCGGTATGACGTTGGGACGTTAGCCCAAAGGTCCCCGGTGGGCTGAGGCAGATTTTTTCTTCAGATAAATTAGTTAAAAATTCTAGTTTGAGCCGAGGCAGATTTTTTCTTCAGATAAATTAATTAAAAATTCGAGTTCAATTTATTAATTAATAGAATATTGTAAAGTCTAAATATTATATATTTGCTATATAAATTTAATTAATTTATTTATTTTTAGAGTGCAGTACAAGTACTAAATATGGTTCAAGATTTGCTTCCACTTGTTGCTAATCTAAATAAAAGAGGAATAAAAAATTTATCATCTCCAGCTAAAACTTTAGAATTAAATGAAGATCATGGAGAATCAAATTTATCTACAACATCTAATCATTATGCTATTGTAGAAAGTGATCATCCCTATAGACCTGCTACAGTAGCAAATTACAGAGTAAGTATATTCATGTTATTATTAATACAATTTGCATTGACAGTAAGAAAATTTTGGTTAAAGAATTCTATTGATGTACATTAAGGATGAAAGCTCACATATTATGCTCTTATTTCATTTTTTATTATGTTTTCAGCATAATTTTGATTGTTTTATGATAATTTTATCTTATTTACTGTTCTACAAAACACTTTACAATTTTTTTTTATAATTTTTACTAGATATAATTTTTTTGTGAAATTTAATATAAAATATAGTTGACATATAAATCCCATATAACATGAGAGATAATAGTCCATTCTATATGAATCCATATGATATAAGCCACATAATATGATATGAATCAAATATCCAAAACTAAAAATATGAACATTTTTGTGTTCATTACAATTAGAATTGGGACTTAGCAGAATACCTAATTACTCATGTTACAATTAGATTGTGAAAATGTTAGATTTGTCTACCATGTTATACAGGCCTGTTTTATTGTGTGAATGTTTCAAAATGATATTCACTGAATTTCAATTTAATAATGTAATCTAAATTCTATAATCAAATTAAGTTTTAAGCTCACACAATTTGGTATATACGTAATTTGAATTTAAATTTTAAGAACACATGTTCTATTTATTTTCTTTGTAAAACTGTGTAAACGCTGATGATGGTCTAGTAGATAGACTGAAAGTACTTCATTCTTTAGAAATAAATACGTTTTGAAGTCCCTACTGCCGTTAGTGCTATTTATTCATCATTCACTGAATTCAAATTCTTTTGTTATGATTTCTCTGTTTTTTAATGAAATATGTAATAGTTTACTATATCATTTGTTTTTGATTAATACTTAGACTAAATTATTATAGTTAATGTTTTTTTGCAAAAAATTCTTTATGAAATTACAATACTACAGGTATCGACTTTTAGAGACATTTTCAATCTTTCTTTTCAGTTTTTACACTGCTTTCCAATCAGAGACTAGTAAATAGCACTGCCATTATATCTCTGTGTTACTTTTCCAATTCCAATCCCATCATTTTCCAATCAGCAGTTACTAAGTGACAAGACATGCCACCTCCACCATTGTGGCATGTGGAATGTGATCCCTCTAGACCCCTCCTGAAAAATCTGTAAATATGGGACTTGAAAATTGTACCTGGATGTCCAAGATGGTAAATGACTGCTTTATCTTATATCCATCTTGAACATTGGGGATTGACAGGCTGTATCCACCTTTATCTAAATGCATATGTAGATAGAAGAATTGAACTTTGATATTCTATGTAATAAACAGCAACATGTTGGTCTGTATGAAAGAAGGTTTTATAATTTTCCATGCTGGCAACCAGTTTCTTCATTAATTGCTCTAAGAAAACTGTACTAATTTGATTATTTTATTATATTTTAATGCTAATTATAGAAGTAATTTTGTCATCATTTATATAATCAGATAATATTTGAACATATTTCATTAAAAAATTGTTGCCATTTTTTGACTTAGGATGCATTATAACTTTTTTTTTAATGCTAATTATAGAAGTAATTTTGTCATTTATATAATCAGATAATATTTGAGCATATTTCATTAAAAAATTGTTGCCATTTTTTGACTTAGGATGCATTATAACTTTTTTTGAAAATTAAAAGTAATTTAAACATTGATATATGAGAATTTGATTTGCAAATATTTTCCAGAAATGTTTTAATCTTGTAAACTGGGATTAAAGTTTATTTTTGCTTGGTAATTTTATGTAATTCATAAAATCTTGTTTTTGTTTTTTGAATGTATTCTATATTTCAAACATATTTAACTTGTAATACTTCTGGTGATGATTTTTTTTATTTTGCTGGTGATGATTTAAAAAAAAAATGCTTCAAAAAACACAATTATATGAATAAATAAAAATTTTTCTGCCTAATTAGTGCTTGTCTAACCAGTGCCAGATTAAGTTAGTGTAGGGTCCGATTGGATATTTCTCATGGGGCCCCTCAAAATATGGCTTATATATATAAATAAAATAAGTAACATTTATAAATAAATATGCAATTTCTAATTAATCCTTTGACTGCTATGGATGCATAAATGCATTAGCAATTGTTTCTATTCAAAAATACAAAAATCAATGTTATCAATGAGTTTGAGAGCGTCACGTATATTTCATTTTTTTATCAATGACAATAAATAAAAAATTTACTTGTATCCGAAGCACTTTCCATTTGATAGAATGTTACTTCTTTCAGCAAATAACAAATGTGATTACAGTATAACATGGCAAAATAACATAATTATGATATTATTATAATTATAAATTATAATTACATCATAATGGAGAGATTTCATCTTTTCATTATGAATAAATTAAATCAACATGTGAAAATACACAAAAGAGATCAAAGTAATACTTATTTATGAAAATTAAAAGGAACTTTAAAAACATCAATAATTTTGTCAAAAATGGTGCAAAATGTAATTGATTCATTGCCTCTTAATAATAAAAAAACTATTTGTCTGATGAATTGAATTTTGAGCAGATTTTTTGGAATATTTTTTAAGTGACTCGAACATTTTAAAATTCTCTGCATATTAATTTGGGAAAAAACAAGATCTATGAAATTTTGTGAATGATTTACTTTAAAATGTTTATAAACTAATTATGGTGATTGGCAATATCTTCATCAATTATCAGTAATAGCAATAGAACCTTCGATAACATTCATGGTAAGAACAGAATTAATGATTCACTTGTTGGATATCATATCATTTTAAAAAATACTCCCTTGTTATTCTGCCAATACCATTTATAACCTATTTCCTATGGCTAAGACTCTTCTGGCCTCATTTTTGCGTGTAAAAATGCGAGTTTCATCTACTTCAGTCATCAATCCAAGATTAACTAACAAGGGGAGTGCCAACCATGGCTCTCTCCGATTTTGCCGATTTTTACGTATTTTGTAGTACAACCCTCCCACAAAACCATGGTAAAGTAATACGACACACCTCTCAATCATTCCCGAAAAAAATGGGTTTAAAGTTTCTATATTCTTTATATACCAAGTCATATCACCCCAGTATCGAGTGCCGTGATAGTGCAATGTGTTCGGCATGTGATTGACGTCACGAACGATAGAAAGAGTGTGGGTTCGAATCGCTACTAATAAATTTTTTTTTATTCTTTTTTTTTATCGAAAATGAAGTGGATTATTGTATAATATATTTTATTAACTTGAATTTATTTTTTTTATAATTATTTTATTTGCCATACTCTAAACATTTCTATCACAAATATTAAATACATGTATAAAGGAATGTAATTAAACTTTTTTACATTGAATATTTATTTTAATTAACAAATACAAATTATATTTTCATAAAAATCTTTCTGTTTATGCTGTGTGCTTGCAATATTATCTTATTTAACAAAGGAGTTATAACAATACAAGGAACAAAGTCCTAAACCAAACAATATCAAGTATTTATTGTAGTGATAGTTTCAAATTGCGACAATTATATAGCAAGTTTACAAGGGATTAGTTTTCAAAATTTTATTGCGCTTGGGGAATGTTTGTCGAATAAAGGTTAAAACTGCAGTTAATTTGAAGAGACTTGTGAGTATAAGAAGAAGGTTACAAAAATGCTAGAGCCAAGTGATCAAAGTGTAGCAATTTCTCTGGAGTCAAGCTTGGAATTAGAAGTAAAAAAGAAGGATGATGAGATGAAAAATGCTTTAACAAATTCTCTTATTTATTGTAAGAGCTTGCTGGAAGCAGAAAATCTGTTGACAAACACACCACCTACAATTATATCTGACATTTCCATTGCTATGGGCAAAGAAATTTTTAAAGAGATCAAGTTCATGCTGGAAGATCGAAAAAATATAATAGACGAAGATCTCATACTTGCCGATGACATTACTGTTGAATGGAAAGAATATGAACAGGTATGTTTTAAATGTTTTGCTAATGATCGTGTCTTTTGGCTTTTTATTTATTAACTTGTAAGTCAGTGAATGTGGCCTAAAAGACAATCGTAACAATGCAATTTTTTTGTTCATAGTGTAAGGGTGAACGTACAAGTAAAGAGAGTGCCGAGTTTATGCCACAGGAATTTCAGTCTTTTTGCGATTATGAGTTTATTCCATTTGAATATAAGGAAAAGGCAGTTGCTCTGGCAGAAATGCATCCAAAATGGAAGTATTAAAACTCTGCAAAGGAAAGGCTGCAGCCGCTTAAAAAGTAAGAAAATGCTGCGTGTGTGGAAAGAAGACGTGATGTGAGGTGGAACAGTGATAGATAAATGGAACCACATCGAAATGCAGACCTTCCAAAACTTCCAAGAAGCTAGAGAGAGTCTTGAGCAGGAACAATTTTATAAAATATGCATATTACAGAATTAGAGATTTATCAAATATATATTAGCATTTGTTTTCAGGTCACAATGCGAACTTTGCAGCAGTGGGTGATGACAATAGCTTTCCCACTGTTAACTGAAGAATTCAAATTCTCTGCCAGCCTTCGTTGGGTCAACAGATTCAAACAAAAGTATAACATAAGGCAGAGAAAAATAACAAGATTTATCAGTAGCAAAGAACTTGCATCAATGGATGAAATTTTGGAGGCAGCTGAATGATTTCGAATGCAGACAAAGGAAATTATTTCCGATTTTTATTTCAATTTCGTTATTAATACAGATCAAACAGCTGCCAATATCAAATACCATATAATAGATCTCTCGCCCCACAAGGCTCAAAATCCATCCTTGTCAGAAAGAAAAGCTTGCATGATATAACACATTCCTATACAGCACAGTATACTCTAACTGCATCAGGTAAATTACTACCTGTTGTATTTTTGTGTATGCAAAAATTGACAGGAAAATTTGGTCCTATAGTTAAAAATAAAAATTGATACATTAATGAGCGATTATAAAAATGTTTTTGTTACATGCTCAAAGTCAGGGAAATTAACAAAGCAAATATATACAAATTATTTGAAATATTGTTTGTCTCCTTACGTAGAAAAAAACAAATTTCTGTTACTGATTGATTCTTGGGGAGGACAAACTGATACAACATTATACAATGAGAATTTTGAAGATGAAAATGGTAGAGCATCGTGTACTGTTAAGGTCATTCATTCCACCTAAATGTACCCCCCTTTGTCAACCGTGTGATGTGTATTTTTATTGGCAAGTCAAAATTTTCATTAAATGCTTGCAAAATTTTTTCACTTTATTAAGAGAACAACGGGAAATTAATACTAGAGAAGACGCGATAAAAATACATTCGTTGTTATTACACCAGTTAAATGCCTTGATATTTAAACCGATGATTTTATATGCATGGTTCGCATCAAAATTAATTGAAGAGAGACCTTTATGATTAAATGTCAATGAAATATGTTTCCCTACCTCAATAATGGAAAAACAGTGTGCTTGTAAAAATATAGGGTTCATAAAATGTGCACATTGTCAAAAAATATTATGTTTTGGATGCTTTTATGATTAGTATCATCCGAACAGATGCACATCAACCATAGAAATGGAGGTGGATCCTGACGACGAATAGTAATATAATTTGTATTAATTAAAATAAATATTTTGTGTAAAATGTTTAATTACATTCCTTTATATGTGTATTTTATATTTGTGACGGAAATGTTTAAAGAGTATGGCAAATAAAAATAATTATAAAAAAATAAATTCTCATTAATAAAATACATTATACAATATTCCACTTCATTTTCGATAAAAAAATAAGAAAAAAAAATTATCAGTAGCGATTCGAACCCACACCCTTTCTATCATTTGTGACATCAATCACATGCTGAACGCCGAACACATTGTGCTATCACAACACTCGATGCTGGGGTGATATGACTCAGTATATAAAGAATATAGAAACTTTAAACCCATTTTTTTTGAGAATGCTTGAGAGGTGCGTCGTATAACTTTACCATGGTTTTGTAGGAGGGTTGTACTACAAAATATGTAAAAATCGGCAAAATAGGAGGGGGCCATGGTTGGCACTCCTCTAGTAAGGTGGAGTGGTATAAGTGCAGAGAGGTTTTTGCAAAGTTGGATTTTACACGCAAGTATTTTAACTGATCGTATAAATATTTGACACTGTCGTTAACAATTGCATTGCACAGCTATTACCATATAATTCATCCTTGAAAATTTTAGATTTGCTACTCTGCACTTAACCTGAAATGGGTAAGAGTGTACGAGCAAGTTAAAAAAGCTTTGAAGTTTATTTAGACATGCTAATTGGTAAGAGCAGAATTATGAACAAATCTACTATAAACTACTTTTTATTATAGTCGACAACAACATCATGAGTCAGTATTGAGTGTACGGGAGCAGTCTATGAACAAGTTTGTAACTGTGTATTAAGGTGCGGAACAGTCTATTTTAGTTTAAAGGGTAATACCACCAGTAAGAAGACATCCTTTCAGGGAAGTGTGCATATTTTCGCATTGATAAAATATTATAGAAAACTTTGTGGGATATATTTATAACAGATTGTTTTGTTGCGAAATAACCTTAATAAAATCATATTTGATATATTAACAATGTTTTTCCGTCATGACTAAGGTAACGTGAAAAATTAAATTATACATTTAATGCTCTTATTGATAATTTATACAGTTAAACACAAACGAACGTCAACTCTCCCATACACTCAATACTGACTCATGATGTTGTCGTCAACTATACATTAAGATAGGTTGTTTCGTTTTAGAGTTATCCTTTGTTAAAGAAACGGGATTGTTTAAGTTGCTTCGTTTTAGAGTTATTCTTTGTTAAAGAAACGAGATTTGAATTCTTGAAAATGGTGAAAGACAGTGTAGTGAAATAAAACAAAAATATAAAGTGATATAAATACACAAATTGTTATTAAACAATTTGTGTATTTATATTACTTTATATTTTTGTTTTATTTCACTATATCTCATCTCACGTTATTTCCTTTATATCACTTTTTTTTTTTCAAAGTAACAAAGCACACATTTTGTTATTTAATATGACAAAATTTTTTACAAATAAAAAATGGTTTATACGAAAATTTTAATTGATATCTACAATTTGATTAAAAAATGGTTTATACGAAAATTTTAATTGATATCTTTGCATTTATCCAAATTGCAAAGTTGCAGATTAGAACAAATGTCGATATTATTAATTATTAACTAAGCCTAACGGTTTTAGCGACTATAAAATATTATAGAAAACTTTGTGGGATATATTTATAACAGATTGTTTTGTTGCGAAATAACCTTAATAAAATCATATTTGATATATTAACAATGTTTTTCCGTCATGACTAAGGTAACGTGAAAAATTAAATTATACATTTAATGCTCTTATTGATAATTTATACAGTTAAACACAAACGAACGTCAACTCTCCCATACACTCAATACTGACTCATGATGTTGTCGTCAACTATACATTAAGATAGGTTGTTTCGTTTTAGAGTTATCCTTTGTTAAAGAAACAAGGATTGAACTCTGAAATGTGAGAGGCAGTGTAGTGAAATAAAACAAAAATATAAAGTGATATAAATACACAAATTGTTTAATAACAATTTGTGTATTTATATTACTTTATATTTTTGTTTTATTTCACTATATCTCATCTCACGTTATTTCCTTTATATCACTTTTTTTTTTTCAAAGTAACAAAGCACACATTTTGTTATTTAATATGACAAAATATTTTTTATCAAATAAAAAATGGTTTATACAAAAATTTTAATTGATATCTTTGCATTTATCAATCATTGCAAAGTTGCAGATTAGAACAAATGTCGATATTATTAATTATTAACTAAGCCTAACGGTTTTAGCGACTCTGCAATCCAGAGTTCGGCCTGAGCTCAGGTCTTAAATTAAGTTCTAACTTAATACTAATTAACTACAAAACAATCTAACACAATGTAACTTCTAAACGAAAACGGTAATCGGAACTTATAACTAGAAGTGCCGATTAAGTGTTAGACTAGAACAAAAAACAACGATGTTAGAACTTAACTAATAATTTAAAGAAATTCTCAAAACAAGTTAGATAATGAAAAATATAAAATTTATTAGACTCAAACACTTACAAAAGTGTTAATAAATGCTTTATTGAAACTCTAATAAAGCAACAAACAAGTGTTAAACAAAACTTGTTTAATCCAATTCAAATATCTCAACAATCAATTATTCACCACGAAAAAGAACCTTAAATACTACTTAACTTCTAATACCTCCACGTCCGATACAAACTTCAAACAATAGTCGATCTCTACAAGAACTCCAAAGTCACTTAACCAATCTTACGTCAATGCAACACCTCTCGTTACCAAACAACACCTCAACAACGTGTCGGTTGCGTCGTCTTTTATACTCTCGAGTGACGAACACCGCCGCACTCGCTCATTTACATACTTATACGTAACAAGTTTAAAGTTGTTAGTTTACAGAGTATTTCATTTATGTCATTATCTTTACAATTAATTTATATATCGAACAAAATTACTGATACGGATCATTCTTATTTTCACATATCAGTTCAGTGGTAATTATTATGTAGATACGACATTATTAACCGGGATAGCTCTTCCGGATACGGGTTCCGATCCCGTGTCACGTGATTGCCAACGACGGAGGCGGAGAACGTGGGAAGTAAGTTAACTCTTCAACTAAAATATAATACGTTAGCATATAAGAAAATAACGATAAATAAATAATAGAGTGCATAATAAAATAAAAATAGGACAGGTCCAAGTTAAATGAAATGTGATCATCTCAACAATGATCACATTTCATTCATTTCTTTTGAATAATCCCCTCTGTTGGCTTTTCTGACATTAGCTGCGAACTATGTTATATGTTAAAAAAAGAAGCTAATAAACAAATTAAATTGTAGAACACAAAACAATAAAATTGAATGCATTATGAGGCTAGAGCAGCCTAATATGCGATTACCCCAAGGTACTGATCTGTACTTGCCCCAGGTAACAACATTTACGGGGCAAGATCTTACCAGGGTTTTTCTCAATAAATTTTAAAATGTCAAAAAAATATTGTTTATTTAATATAAACTTTAATCAATATTCTTCATACTTTACCAAAAAAAAAATAACTCCTAATATGAAGTTATCTTAAGAATTATTGCACTTTTAAGATACTGTCAAAGTTGTGTATGCTATTCGGATGTGACACTTTTATAAAGATTAAAATACATTAATAGGCTTTCTTGTAACACAGTCTTTTTTTGTACATCTTTACATCACAATGAATTAACAATTATCACAAAATTAAAACCCGAATAACACAATCAGTAAAGTTAAAATAAAGCAAAATAAGGTAGTCAACCATGGTATTTAAAATGCATTTCAGCACAGTGCCCTCTTTAGTTATAACCAATGTTAACTGCAAAAATTTGCATAAAAAATTCTTTTAAAAACAAGAAGAAATTATTTAACATATTTCAATTTAAAAAAATCTTTAAATTTACCTTTAACTAAACATAATCCTCCCACATATTTAATTAATAAAAATTTTTTAGACAGTTGTGATTTCCGTTGCATATTCATTTTTCACAATTATTTAGTAATAAACATAAATTCAAGGAGATGTATATTGTAAGATTAAAATACATTAATAGGCTTTCTTGTAACACAGCCTTTTTTTGTATATCTTAACATATTTACATCTTAACTAAACATAATCCTCCCACATATTTAAATATGTGGGAGAAATATGTTTAGTTAAAGGTAAATTTAAAGATTTTTTTAAGTTGAAATATGTTAAATAATTTCTTCTTGTTTTTTTTTAAAGAATTTTTTATGTAAATTTTTGCAGTTAACATTGGTTATAACTGAAGAGGATGCTGTGCCAAAATGCATTTTAAATACCATGGTTGACTGCTTTATTTTGCTTTATTTTAACTTTACTGATTGTGTTATTCGGGTTTTAATTTTGTGATAATTGTTAATTCGTTGCGATGTAAAGATGTACAAAAAAAGGCTGTGTTACAAGAAAGCCTATTAATGTATTTTAATCTTACGATATACATCTTGAATTTATGTTTATTACTTTTATAAAGGTCGATGTAAATACTGGAATCACATCATTCATCATGCATTATTTAGGTCGATAGGTTGATATTAACTTGTAGTAGAATACTACAATATCAAATAGCTAATTTCCATTATCTTATAATTAAAAAAATCTCGATAATGCATTTCCCCAATTTTGCTGATGTTATAATAAAAAAGCCTGATAATGCACTTTCCCCAACTAAGCCTTTACCCCACTCCACCTTAATAACCTTCTATTATTCATTTAAACTGTGAAACTTTTTTCCATATTTCCTAGCAACATTCCCATATTGTATGTGTACTCAATTCTAATTAAAAAAGATTCACCCGCCGTTAATTTATTTGAGTACTCAGAAAATATTTTCAAAATATTAAATAAGAATACATTGAAATCTTCAAAATTAATGTTAATTTAAATAGAAAATTGTTCCCACATGTTCCCAGTGATAAAATAAAATTGATTCATTTACATTCAATTTTTCCAAGAAAAATTTTTCTTTTTGTGGATCTACAAAAATTAGATGTTTGAAAGCTGGGATGTAAAAGCCCAGCCATAATAGTAAATATAAACCATTATTCTTCGTTTATTAGCCTTTTTGTGATTTCATTTTTCCTCAATTTGGGCCCCTCAGGTGTGGGACCCAATTGTGTGCAATCAGTCCAATCAGCTTAGATCTGGCACTGTGTCTAACATAGAAGATTTAGCTGCCAAAAGTAACTAGTATTATACAGTTTGATTTTCATTATTGTCAAATAGTACAATTGTATGTATAATATGTAAAAAGAAAATAGTATAGCTGAAAATTATTTTAAACTTCCTGTAGTAATATTACAAATGAAAATCTTCACTTATTTTTTCTTATAATTATTCAAAAGCATGAATATATTTTTAATTTTGATTTTCAATGAAAATCCTGGTTTTATAAAATCTCACCTTTTATTAAAAACCAAAATGTAGATTGCAGGACTAATATATATCAGAAAATAGAAGTTATGAAAAATAACAGGTATACTATTATGTATTATATACTTATATTGATATAAGTGTATGTGAATTTTATATTATAATCAGCAGTTAATTTGTTAAGCTAACAAAACATATTTTTTCTTATGAATGTAGCTGATGTAGATTAATCTAAATATGACACACACATATTATGTAATGCTTTTAAAATTTAAATTGCTTTAAATTCAAAATGAATGTAATTTCAAGAATAATTATTATAATGGCCAAAGATGAGTTTTTAAATATTACAGTGAAACCCCGCTCGTGCGTTCCCGTATTGTACGACTTTCCCGCTTTAAACGTCTATTTTCGGAAGTCCGAGCATTTTCCTATACATGCAATGTAAAACTTTCCCTCTTCCTACGTTTTAATTATATAACTTTTTTATTATGACGTCATCAGAGTTCCCGTTTCGTGCGTTTTCCCGGCTCGTTCGACTTTTCGGGCCGGTCCCTGAAAAGTTTCAAAATCGGGGTTTCACTGTATATTAAAATATTGATTAAACTTTATTTGTAATTTAATCTACACTTAGTTGAATTATAAACATTTAATTTTCTGTGAATGCATGTTGTTTGATAAAAATTTTCTATTTTGTAATTCAGTTTTAATTAATTATTAATGAGAATATCTAAAATTTTATTGCATAACACTTTTATTAGGTTACATTTCCTTCAACAGTGAAGTGGTTATCATTAGAATTTGATCCACAATGTGGAACTGCTCAAGCAGAAGATTGTCTTCAATTATATATACCTAGCATTGATTCCAATGGTATTTGGTTATCACAATATATAAATATTAATGGATCACAAGATGATGATGATGATCTATATATGCCATATTGGCCAGTTCTTCGAAAATTTAGTGGAAATCTTGATTGGCCTAATGCAGCTCTTATATTACCAGGTGTGAATTTCTGATTATAAAAATAATTTCTTAAATAAATTATTTTTTGATTAGTATTATTAAATAAATATACTTAATTTTTATATTGGTTATATTATTATAAGATTATATTATTGATTGATTTCCTAGCAACATTCCCATATTGTATGTGTACTCAATTCTAATTAAAAAAGATTCACCCGCCGTTAATTTATTTGAGTACTCAGAAAATATTTTCATCTTAGTGCCCCACCAATATTCCAGTACAATATTATAAAAAAATAATGTTTTGCAGATAAAATTGAGAAAACAACAACAAAAAATTATTAAAACAAGTATGCTATTGAACAACAAATTTTTAATTTCTATTTTCATATTTATCACTTATATTGTAAAATAAATTAAGTGAAATAAACGCTCTTTGTCTGACACTTGATACTGCTATGTTAATTGCCTCAAAGTGATCGAGAGTGTCGCGTCTAAAATTCTTAAGGTCGGTTCCCACTAGAGTCCGTTTCCGTCTGTCTCTGTTCAGGAGTCTGCGCAATAAAGTCCTTACTGAACTGTGCAAATTCAGTGTCTCCGTCCGTTGGCGCCGAGTTTGCGCAGTTCAGAAAGGCCTTTATTGCACAGACTCCCGGACTGAAATGGACTCTAGTGGGAACTGACCTTAAATTGACTGTCGAGAGTTGTTGTGTCGCATCAGGCATCATCTGCCTGATGCGCGTTTATATAGTTGGATCAGGCAGATGATCAAGTGCATTGGAGTCAGCGGCGTGACGCGCTCGATCGCTTCGGGTGAAGTCAAAGTGACCATATAAGCGATTGTACGTTTAATGCCTGACTATATATGCGCTCGATCGCTTCAGGTGAAGTCAAAGTGACCATATAAGCGATTGTACGTTTAATCCCTGACTATATAAGCGATAACAAAATACACAGAATTCCTATTAAGTTAGCAGGGACTTTCCAAAAGTGACCATATAAGCGGGGTGAGCTTATAAGAGGGTGAACATATAACGAGGTCTGACTGTATATGCATATACAGTCAAACCTCGTTATATGTTCACCCTCTTATAAGGTCACCCCGCTTATATGGTCACTTTTGGAAAGTCCCTGCTAACTTAATAATACAGCTGGGATTCAATGTAAAAAAGATTGCTTCTACTGAGATAGAAAGCATTTTTGGTAATGTTTCCAATTGTTGTATGCAAACATTACCAATAATCCCTAGCTCATATTTGCTCATAATTTTTTTTATTGTGGCTTCTATGCTGCATGTTTGCAATATGTACAAATTGTTTGTTATAAATTTGTTAAAAGTTTTTAAATGTTATTAATGATATATTGATAGATGACACGAAGCAGATGTCTTGGATTAAACTTTGTTAATATAAATAATTATAAACAAGTGTTAAGATATATGAGAGAATTAGTAGTCAGACACTAGAGACCATAGTTAACACACTGTTGGAGGGGGAAAAAATTCATGATTTCACTTTTTCCCATATATTTAAGCTTTTTCTGAAAATTTTTGATTAATTTTTGTTTTAATCTATTTTGCAGATATATTATACAAATTGTAACATACTGAATTTTTATGGAGAAAATTATTTCAGTTTATACTAATTTCAAATTATGTAAATGTTCAAAAATTTAAATCTTATGTAAAATGTAATTGTACTATATATATATATATATACTGTATATATATATCTAGTACAATTACAATTTTCACAATACAGATAGGCCTCGATTAGCGCGACTTCGAATAGCGCGAATTCGATTAGCGCTTAAAATGACGTTTTAAAAGTTACGGATCCGTTATACGGCCTATGTGAGCACGGGAAAATACTGCACGGCATCGTGCCGGACAAAATCTTACAGTGGAAACCGTGCCTAACTCTGGGGCAAGCGCCATGTCGGACTCGAATCAAGACATGACTACTTGTGAAACTTAACTGTGTGTTAACTAACTGTATCAGTGCTAAGAAACTTTCTTACTATGTTGCATGTATTGAGTAGTGGTGCTTTTTTGTAGTGTTACGTACTACTTGTGAAACTTAACTGTGTTAACTAACTGTATCAGTGCTGAGAAACTTTCTTACTATGTTGCATGTATTGAGTAGTGGTGCTTTTTTGTAGTGTTACGTATGTCTTGGGATGTAGATCTGATGTTTTGAGGCTTCTGTGTAGTTGTGAGAAGAAGCGGATTTAACGGCGGGCGCACCGGGCGCGCGCCCGGGGCCCCGACTTCTGGAGTCCTGCAAAATACCAACTTTACACATTTTTCTAATGCAATTATAATTACGTACAAGTTTCCAGTCAACAGTAAAACCTGATATGTTTATATTCGCTTATTTTCATTAATAACCAAAGCCCAAATACAATGACAAATAATTACGGTATGCAGAATACGAATACTACACTGCAACACTGCGAAAAATATGTAGTAACCTACTTCACCTTTTGCTACCTTCTCGCATGTATTCTTAATGTGTTTACATTCAACAAATAAAATCGTATTTGCTACTTTGAATTTACAAAGGTTTCTCCTACAGATTTTCGATATACGCCGTAGTTTTTTTTTTTTTTTTATTCTGTGTGCATAATTAAATATTCAGGTAAGTTCAAATTATGTTAAAATAAATTTAATTCCTATTTTTGAAATTATAAAGGTGACAATCGACATGAGAGCATGAGACTATAAAAAATCTACGAGGATCTTTTATTTATATTCTGTAAAAGATTCAGCAATAATATTAAATTAGATACAGACCTTAAGTTTAAAACAACATTTGCATCAACATTCCCCCAACTTAAGATAAAATTAATTCCTGTTGATTCATATTTTAATTTCAAGTAAAATTCTATACATTTATATTATATTAAAATTTTGTTGGAATAAAATATAAATAGTACTGTACATAATAATGTTTTATTTATTTAAAAATATGGTCAATATGTATTTTTATTCCTTTTATTCTCTTTTTTTAAGGGGTCCAATATTTTCTTCTGCGCCCGGAGCCTTAACCAGTCTTAATCCGCCACTGTAACAGTGTGAGGGATTACTCCTGTGGAGGAGAGAATGATGGGTATTGTGACTACCTTATCCCAGAGACGTTTAATTTCTTGTGAGAGTTGTGTGTATTTGCTAATTTTTGGGTGAATGCATGCTAAATGTTGTATGTGTCTGGTATTGAGATGTCTATAATGTAGGTAACTTTGTTTTGCTTAGTATAGAGATGTCTATAATGTAGGTAACTTTGTTTTGTTTGTCTATGAATGAGATGTCTATAATGTAGGTAACTTTGTTTTGTTTGTCTATGAGAGTGCGCGTCTATTGCGATGTATGGTTTTGTCTGTTATGATTGTTCTGTCATAATTGGTTGTGGTATATGGTTTTGTCTGTTAGGTTTGTTCTGTCGTAATACATAACTTTGTTTTGTTTGTCTATGAGAGTGATGTCTGGTCTGTTGTGAGTTTGTTTTGTTTGTCTATGAGAGTGATGTCTGGTCTGTTGTGATGTATGGTTTTTTTGTCTATGATTGTTCTGTCATAATATATCTTGTGTGTCGAGTTTTCTAAGATTCTGTCGCACATCTTGTGTGTTGAGTTTTCTAAGATTGTGTCAGGTATGTATTTGTAGTGTCGAGTTTTCTAGGATTGTGTCTGGGTCTGTCGTAATACATCTTGTGTGTTGAGTTTTCTAGGATTGTGTCTGACTTTGTAGTATGGTGTAAGTATTGTTTATTAATTTGTGTTTGGTTGCAAGCTTTTGGTGTATTGTGTTTGCTACTTGGTTGTGTCTGTTCAGGTAATCTGTTTGTACAAGCAGCTTGCAACCAGACGTAATGTGTTGAATCGTTTCAGGTGCTGTATGGCATTTCCTACAAGTGTCGTTTGTTAATGTGCTGCCCTTTAGTATGCATTTTCTGTAGTTTTTCGTGTTTATTACCTGATTCCTTATTACCTGGTATTGCTATTATAAACCCTTCTGTTTCAGTAAATAGATCCCCCCTGACTACCCAGCTGTTTGACGCTTTAGCGTCAATGAAGTATTTCTGAAGGTCGTATGGGTGTCTGCCATGAAGTTCCTTTCTACACGAGGATGTTTTCTTGTATGTGTGCAGTGTTCGTGTTTATTACCTGATTCCTTATTATCTGGTATTGCTATTTTATAAACCCTTCTGTTTCAGTAAATACCCAGCTGTTTTGACGCTTTAGCGTCAATGAAGTATTTCTGAAGGTCGTGTGGGTGTCTGCCATGAAGTTCCTTTCTACACGAGGATGTTTTCTTGTATGTGTGCAGTGTTGTCTATTTGGCAAGGAGTGTCGTTCTGAAGATTTAATGGTGTTATGTTTCTATCTGCCAAGACCTTATTATTATTATAGATAAACATCATATTTAGATATCAAAAAAGTAAACCACTGTAAGAACTTCATTCTAAGAGGCATAAGATAGTGGCATTTGTTTCATCACAGCACTGTTGACTGTGATCCGAAGGTGAGCTTAATTTTTTTAAATGGAGCCACCATTTTTTATTGCACATTCTAATTTTGTGCAAAAAACAATACTTTAATCTGAAATATTTTTTCGAAAAATGCACTTATCACAAGATACGAATGACTTTGATATACTACAATATTTTGGCATACATTATAGATTTAATCTCAAAGACAATATCTTTATTTTTTAGAAATACTGTATAGCAATGGTTCTCAACCTTTTTGACCCCGTGATCCAACATATTTTTTTTAAATCGAGAGTACAAATGCAACTTTGCAGAGGTGAACATTTGCGATGATATCCAAGCATTTTCGATTTTGGTTAAAAAAGTATTTATCTGAAAGAGAGAGAATTGCTGTTCTTATGATGCGGGGATTTCGTGATAAAATTAGATCTTATGAAGAGCTGTTAATTTATTCAATATATATTCTGATCGTGCTCCATTTTCAAAATCTATTGTTCACAGAATAGTATCACCATTTGAAAGAACAGGTTCAATTAAAGACGAACCAAAATCTGTTCGTCTTTAATTGAACTCGTTCTTTCAAATCCACATTCCATCTTTAATTCCATAAACTGTATCCAACGATAATAAAGTTTTAGAGGATTTTAGAGGTAATATACAAGTTTTACAGGTTTCTTTTGAATATACTCGTCTGTCTCTTTCAAAAATGGATCGGCAAATTGATAACAGCAAGTCTGCGGTTTGCACATTTATGAAGAAATTGAAAATTTATTAATTTTTATGATCGCTAGTTCATTGTCAAACAGTGGAAGGATATCAATTTGAACATTTAATAAATTTAATTTTATCGACTCTTTCTATCTCATGCTCTCTCTCTCACACAAAGGCGCACAAAAAACATATACAAAAAAAAAGATACAAAAATTAAGATACTTTCACCAAACCAATATTAATACCTAACATTTAGAACAGTTCCGAAATTTTTTTAGCGGAATTTATTGAATGTATAACTTCAGCCGCTCATATTTTGTGATGATTCATTTTTCGAAAAAGTTTCAGATGAAAGTTTTGTATGTTTTTTGTGTATTAATTAGAATATATAATGAAAAGTGAAGGTTCCCATTTAAAAAAATTGAAATGATCTTCAGATCACCGTCAATAGCGTTATCTAATTATATATATTCAGTTATCATGTAACTAGTAAGTATGCCCGTCAAAAATGACGGGTAAAATAAAAAAAAAAATTTTAAAATTAGTACAGTACAATGAGACTGCTAATCCAATATAATCTCTATATACCTTGAGCATCGCCAGCTAGGCGTATCACGTGGTTGTCGTAATCCAATAATATCGCTTAAATAGCGTTACTCTCCAAACTTGGGCTTTTATATGTATATAGATATTATTTGATAATTGTCAAATATCATGATGATTTTTTTTTAAATTTTACGAAAAATACAATATTTTGGCTTGCATTATAGATTTAATCTCAAAGACAATATCTTTATTTTTTTAGGAATACTGTATAGCAGTGGTTCTCAACCTTTTTGACCCCGTGACCCAACATATTTTTTTGAAATCGTACTGCGACCCAATTGTTTATTGCAATTGCAATCTTAAAAAAATTGGTTGGTCATACAGCATTAGCATTTCTTCCATTCAATCATATAACAAATAAAAATTATTAAAAATAACATAAAACATTAATTAAAATTTAATAGGAAAAACTAAATACAAAATACTTATAACTAATATAGGAAATGAATACATATATACAATTATTATTTTATAATGTAACTCATTTATATAATTATAATTTTCAAAAAAATATATTCAAAAGGCATTTTTAAAAATAAATAATATACAATAGGATTACAATTTACACTATCTCAATACAGTCAGAGCTCGTTATATGGTCACTTCAGCGGACTTGGAAAAACTGACCTTATATCCGGGGTGACCATACATGAGCTGGACCGACCAATGGGTCTCTCTGCTATTTAGTGATGAAAAAAAATGGAATCTTGATGGCCCTGACGGCTGCGCATGCTATTGGCATGACCTCCGAAAAGAACTCAAGATCGTTTCATTCACGTCAGCAAGATGAAGGCTCGGTGATGGTTTGGGGGTGTTTTTGGCTTTAACGGCATCACAAGTTTAGCCTTTGTTTCTGGGAGACAGAAATCCAAGGATTACCAGGAAACATTAAAATCACATCTTTTGCCATTTGGAAGCATGATTGGTGGAGAAACATGGATCTTCCAGCAAGATAATGCTCCAATTCACACTTCCAATGATATGCAGAAGTGGTTGAAAGAGCAAAACATCACTGCTATGAAGTGGCCTGCCCGAAGTCCAGACTTTATAATGGCATCCAATAATGGCAAGGCGTGTTTATGCCTCAAGTAAACAGTATGAATCTGTGCAGGAGCTACAAACTGCGATAGAAGATTGCTGGTATAATCTCGAGCCAACAGTGTTACAAAAACTCATTATGTCATTAAATAATCGTGTTTTTGATGTTATCAAAGCCAATGGGAAATATATTGGGCGATAAAATATGAATTATGTAGTTTCATTAAGTAATAAAATATTTTGTTCAAGTAAAAGCAGGTATTTCCTATATTTATGGGACAGCTGTTTTTTCAAATTTTGGAATTTGCAGACAAATTAACATCAACAGAAGTTGTTCACAATACTGAGATTTTTGCATTGTTTATGCAAATCATGCAGCAACATTACATCATGATTCTATTATTGGTTTTTACGACATCGCCACAAAAACCAGTTTCCTATACTTTTGGGACGCATCTTACTTTTAAGGATTGTGGTGATTGGCTGAATTCTAACTATTGCAATAGAATTTTCTTTGTTCCTTTTTAATGTTATCATCTTTTAACACACTATTTGAATGTTTCCCAGGAGATAAAGAAAAATGTCTCTGGCACTTAACATTCCCTCTAATTTTATGATCCATGGATGTGCAGTAATATAACACAAAAAAAAAAAATCCACTAATAGCATAAGTCAACCATCAGGCTATGATTGACTGAAAGATCAGAATTACTAACTCTATATACATTTAATAAGTTAATATTGAGAAAAAAATTCCATTGGGAGTAGGGGTCAAGATTTCTCCAGCAAATCATCAATGCATTTTTTATACCATAATTCATCAGTTTTGGACAAAATTTTCAATGATGATATCATCACAGAGAATTATTAAAATTAGTTCAAATTCTTATTATTATATTATAATTGGTAGTAATAATTCTGGAAATTTTGTTTTTATTACTTTCAAAACATGATAATGAAAATTAACAAGGGAAGTGGACACCATTTATAGTGGGAATTGGAGTTGGGTCAAATTGCATAAGGAATTTTTGGATTTAAAAATAATCAACTGATGAAATATTCTGTTTGATTATTTAGAACTTTATTTTTTTCCTAAATAAATGTGTGTATCAATTTTTTTTCAATTCACAATTTTTCTTTAGATTTTTAAATTAATTGAACTATATACAGCAATCAATTTTTCATGTGTGCTCCTTTAAAAGCTTGTGTGTTCATGCACAAGCACATAGCTTATAGGGAACTTTGCTGACTCATTATTGGTTATGCATTTAAAAAAAATCAAATAAAAATTGGCAAAATCACACAAATTTTTTTCCTAAATCTTGATATGAGAAAGGAGAAATAAAATTGGTAATTACAAAGATAATTTATAAAATTTGAGATGACAGAATGATAAAGGTTGTGATGTAATTAATTTATGATGAAATATGCAATTACAATTTGTATTTAATGTTATAATAAAAAATACTGAAAGAATGATAATTGTATACAAGTAGTGGTTTAATTCTGAATGTTTTGTTTCTTTGCTAATTATCTAAAATATATCTTTCAGTTATCAATCATGTAATATAATAGATAACTAATATGAATTTTTTCTCCCCTGGATAATCAGGAATCTACTATAATTTATTTAGTATTAATAATAAACTTCCCTGATGCATGCATAAAAATATAACTACTATAAACTTGTGATTGTAATAAAATTTTCCAAATTTATCAATTCACAAATGCATCATTAATAGTTTCATTATAGTTTACACAGCTAATATTTTTTTAAAAATCATAGGAATATAACATTTTTACTAATTAATAAATAATATTGTTTGAATCCAGTTAAAGATTTTATTTAAGAACAGATATAGAATACAGGAAAACATGTGCTAGGTGGCCAGCTTTGGGTGGCTGAGATTGTGGCCACAAATTTCTTTATTAAATATCAAAGTTTATAACACAGTTTCACATTAATTAAATCTAAGAAATCATTAATTAATAGCCGTTTTTGAGATTTTTTTCACTTTAGAATGCTCAGCTGATAAAAGATCTAACAAATTAGCAGAATACTCAATAAATTCAATCCAAGTTTTTCAGCATAACTTCCTATCTAGGCTTAAAGTCTGTTCGAACTCTTCAATGATCTGTAGTTTTCTCTTTAAGAAGTTCTGAATTTGGCCTTTTCTGCATCCAAATTCTTTTGCTAATTCATGTGAACTCATATTAGATTTTGATTCTTTAGTTTTAATTACTTTGTATTGCTGTTCCAGATTAAGGAAATTGGGTTTGTTCTTGTTGTTGGCCTTACAAAGCACTTAAATTGCAATAAAAATTTACTTAATAGTTTAATTGCATGTATTGAATAGCAGATCTAAAATCGAAACCAGAGTTGCCAGATGACAAAAAATTTTATTGCGTAACAACCGCAAAACTATAGCCTAAAATTAATATTTCATTTTCTAATTATTGTTATAACACCGATGAATGATCGATTTTCAATACTGAAAATCGACCATTCATCTGTGTTATAACATTTTTTAACTGAAATACTAAAACACTATTTTATTTCAAAATAATTTATATACAGTGTAGTATTCTAAAACACACACTACAAAACTAGCCCAATAGGGTGTGAAAATCGCTTATCTGTCATTTCTGATCAAAATACTGTGTAAATGGTCATGATGACCATTTTACACAGTTTAAAAACCCACAATATGTTTTGGCGGGTTTTTTAAACGGTGGGCAGTTATTAAGGTGGCCACCTAACTCAGGCGGCCATCAGCATAAGTTTTCCTGTATATCAAAAAATTATATGAAACTGAAAAGATTAAACCATAAACCAACTAACTGAAAACTTATCAAAAAATTTGAATGTTTGAAAGTAATAGATATCCTGACAATATTAAGTAAATATGCTCAAAAATAAGATCTATTTTGAATATATAATTTGAATTATTAATTAATACAATGTGGTTTCACCAAAAAGTATTTTCATCTGATACAGTACTCCAAATAGTTAATGTGCAATTTTTAAATCTAAAATAACTTGCCTCACCTGATTTTTTTCTCAAAGCATCATCAGATTTAACTGGAGATTCTCTGCTTCTGTTTGCTGAAGATTCTGGTGTGACAAAAGCTGAACTTTTGGACTGTTGAATGGCTGTACATTTCCATTTCTCTTCAGCAGTTTTTAAAATTTTTATATCATGGATATCTCTAGCACTTGAAATGTAAAAAATTTCAATTATTTTATTTTTTAATTATTATTAAACATTAATACACTTAAAAGTGATGTATCAGTGCTATCAATAATGTAAGAAAATTTTATTTCAAAATTTTCATTTATATATTAATAACAGATAATATTAAATCAAAGACATAACTATTTAAAGTGAATAATGAATTGATTCAGATGGATAATTTTTATTTAAAATAAACAAGAATTTATCACTCCAATCTAATCTTTGCTTTTTTTAAACAGGCACTATTAAAAAGTATATAATAAAAATATAAAAAAGTGTATATGCATATTATATAAAACCTTATTCATAGTCATCTATATTAAAGAAGTATTGATATCAGGCATTGGAATTTTATGAAAAGTTTTTTATTTCATTTATAAGCATTTTAAAAAATCAAAATTCAACATTTTTATTATAACATTATATTCAATTATTAAAAAAAAATTCTTAACATGAAACAGACTTATAATTGTTAATGCTTACAAAAAATATATTACATATTTATATCCTCAGTATATTCAGTGAAATAATGATTTAAAAAAAAAAAGTGAAAATAAAATTGCAAGCAATTATATTATTGTGTTATTTGAAGTTATTATTGTTAATAATAAGTTTCAACTTTAAAATTTGGTTTGCAGAATTTTTATCAAAATTTTTGCATGCTTAATATTTTGTCAGTTATATATAAATAAGATTTGAAAATAATAACCAATTAAGGATGAATATTCTATCATAATTATATACAATAATCTCTTGTTATAAGCAGTTTTCAAAAAATTAACCTTATATAACAAAAATTAAAATCTTATATAGATAATCATAAAAGTAAGCTCAAATTGTTCAAGCAAAAAATTTCTCTTTAAAATACTTAACTTCACCTTAATACAACAAATAATAATGCCCTAATATGAGAATAATAATACTCTTCATAAATTATTTGAATAGTAAGTTCAAAATTATTAATAGATGTATAAACAATAGGAATGATTTAATAACAAATTTAAGTTTGTTTGACAATTCTGTTCTATATTAATGTTGTTATAATCATTAAACATTATGCATTGGTAAAATGAAAATTTAATAGACTGCATTGATCCTCCTCAGATATGCTGAGGATGTGTATTCTTAATACACATGAAATGGTGCACAGAATACTAAAAAAATGTTAAATGCTGGATAATTAAATGCTGCTTAATTAATTTGTTAAATAAAATTTTTGGTATGAACTCTACAGATTAAACAATAAAATATTCTATATATATAATAATTTGATAATGAATAAAATGGATATTTGAAAATGCATGAAATTTTTTTAATATTTATTTAATGATTATTATATAAAATTTACTACATTCTTAATAAAATATGATTACTTACATTTAAAACTACGATAACTTATGATTAGTTAAATTTTAATATAATTATTAAAGAATTCATTTTTTGTTGTTACAATCATTTCTGTTCCATTATATGAAATAAATCATCTTGATTTTTGAGAAAAAAAATCAAAAAACTTTGGTTACTTTTTGGCTGAAGAAAACTAGTTAGTGTGCAAAGCAATAAACAGATAAAAAAACACTGTAAAATGCTGGTTCGTTACATTGATCTAAATTTGACTCCATTTACTTTGGCCATGCAGCAATGTTAACATTTAGTGCCATCTAGTATCAATAACCTATATATATAATGTAATATTATATCCTGACAATCTGACATTATTGTGACATAACACTAATATATAAGGCCATGATGATATCATTATTAAAGTGAAATAATACAAGAGATTTTAATGTTTGAAGTTATATACTATCTGAGATTCCATCTAATAAGATTGAAAATATATTTATCAAATGAAATAATAGGTAAAAATTAATATGTCTAATATAAGTGAAAACTAAATGATTTAATTGCATAATGAGGGAAACCTATATAATTTTCTTATATTTAAGAAATTGCTCAAGAATTAATGATTTTGAACTAAGATAAAAAAATGATTCATTTTATCAAAAAACAAGAAAATTCTTATTGTTTGTCCCTGCCATGTGTGGCAAATTTCATCAATGGCACACTAGATATTAAGTTTAATATGATGCTCTGTAGAATTGATACATTTAAGAGTATTTCTGATTTGTAATTACATTGATTTTCAACCTGTAAAGTTTGAACTAAATTTCTCTTTCATGGGTCAAAAACTATCTGTATTTTTGTAAACTATCACATTTATTTTCATCATCTAGTTACAGAGTATTTTCAAAAATTGAGTACATCATTAAATTTAATAGGAAGTTTGACAATAGATCATAGTAATGTTTATCATTGTAAGAGAGAACAAACCGTTACTTATATAGTTTCTTAAAATTATTACTAATTTAGGTAAAATTCCATTATAACGAAATTTTTATATAACAAATTTATAATTTATCATTATGAATACTGTACTGTACATACAGTACAGTATTCATATAGTACATACAATACAATATTTGTAATGGTAAATTTAATAAAATGGTAAAAAATATGGAATTCCATTTTAACAAAAATATCAGTTAAACAAAATGAGGCAACAGTCCCACAGATTTCATTATAACAGAATTTTACCTGTATAGTGAATATTGAAATTCTTGCAAATTTTACAAGAACAGCAGGGTTGCAGAGTTGGATGGCAAATG
The DNA here is from genome assembly GCA_000484575.1 of Olivierus martensii. Taxonomy (NCBI): domain Eukaryota; kingdom Metazoa; phylum Arthropoda; class Arachnida; order Scorpiones; family Buthidae; genus Olivierus; species Olivierus martensii. The sequence continues at coordinate 64,704 of AYEL01040563.1, forward strand.
ATACAATTCTAACTCCACCTTTTAAAATAAAAATCTGACTGACTCCCTAAAATTTGTAAGGTCCGACTCCAGGCAGTTTAAAATTCTGACTCTGGCTCCACTCAAAAACCTCCAGCTCTGACTGCAACCCTGAAGCACAGATTAGTATAGCAATATTTATTTTACTAAGAAAATATATAATTGATGTATTTTTCAAGATTTTATGTAGTTTGAAGTAACTGTGTTTTCTTCATTCTTTAGCCAATTGTTTCCAAATAACAGATCAACTGATTATACAATAAGTCCCAAATTTATGCAGTTTCAGAAGTACATAGATGCATAAATTTATTTTTATTTAATTTCTATAAAACATGAATTATTCATTGAATAATTACTTTTTTGCAAAAATATCACTTATGTCCTTAAAGTTATTTATCTATACATTAATTATGCTTTATAAATTTTATTTGGATATTTCATTTGCTAATGTGTCTATTCATATATAATGAATTTCAGAACTTATGCAAAAATTTTTTGGCCAAATTAACCATATAAATCAAGGACTTTCTGTACCTTGAAGTTATGCAACAACAATAATTTCTAATCAACAAACTTCAGTATCATGAAAATTTGATTTGTTTAAATTTTGTTAATTAAAAGTTTATAATATCTAACTGATTCAGGCCTGCACATTTCAAAGCTATAAATGAACAAAATTTAAAATTAATTAAATGTTGATATAATGTATATTTTAGATTTAAAAAAAAATCACAAGTATTGTTAAGAAGTATATAATTTAGATTCATATATTTAACATAAATCCATTGGAACTAATTGCAGATATTTCTCCTTTACATAAAATAACTTAAATAATTGGGATCAAAGTTAGAAAAATAATTATTTTAAAATTCTAAAATAAAAAATTCCTAGGCTGGATAAGATGTAGTAATTACTTAATATATACTTTTGTAACATTATGTGATCAAACTCATATCTTTTCCTGATTAAAAAAGAAAAAAAATGATGCATGAAACAATATTATACTAGTAATATAGTATTTAAAATCAACAAACAATAAATTATGTAACTTGAACTTTTAAATATTGTAAACCAACATATTTGTAGGTATAAGTTAGTATTCATTATTACAAAAAAATTTACTGGAAACATTTTACAGAAGTTTGATATATTAAAATGAGAAATAATTATAAGAATATATTATAACCATCCATTTTGATAAACTTAAAAGGAGCAATTACCATATCTCTCTGCTTTAGTATCTATGGCACTAATATGAAACATCTCTGCTTTGGCAATTTTTCCAAGTCAAAAAGTTTTATTTTTCATGGGCCCTAAGGTGATACATGAGCAGTAGTGTGAAATATAATTATTTTCTCATGGGAAAGTTATAACATTGCATTTAGTGCTGCACTACTACTTCTAATTCATCATTCAAATTACATTTGCAATTCTCATGTTTTAAATTTAGCTTATAATTAGATGCTTAAATATCATATGTATTGGTAGTGTATATTTACCATAAGGTTTCAACATTTTTATATTAGCCTACCAGTATACTGATGACCGTAATATCAAAGAAACAGCATTCTTACAGTTTAGATTTCAAACTAAAAATAATAAAGTTAAAATATGAATTAGGGGGCAATATTTCTGCTGCATCTCAAAAATTTAATGTTGACTGCAAAAGAATAAAGGAATGGCAAAAAGATGAAAGCAAGATAAAAGATTTTGTAAGTGAGAAGACTGTTGAGAAATGAAAGTAAACCTATATGCCAAACAAGCAGTCTACATCTAAGTACCTTGATCTTGAATTATCAGATTTAGACTGGATTATAAAATTCCTTCATTCTGTTGTTTTTCTCCCTGAAAGTGCTCTCAGAGCCTAGGCAAAATCAGAAGCAGAAGAGCTTGATCTCTCTCAACAACACTTTAAACATCTAGAGATCTTTTCATTTTTCGAAGTGATATAAATTGAAAAAGAGAGCAGTATTTTCCAGAAAATTCCAAGGAAGTTGTCATGAAAGTTATACAGGACTGTAAGAAAGCAAGATATAAAAATTCCCCCATTTACTATGCAAAAATGGATGAAAGCTTGGATGAAGTGCCATCATCTATCATCAGATCTACAGAAGCATGTAAAATTACTAGCAATGACAATAGTGATTTCCATGAATTATGTGAACTCATAATGATGAGAACATCAATGAGTCAAAAAACATCAAAATTGGAAGCAATGCAGAAAGTGCAGAACTCAATTCTATTGACAAAGACAGTACTGAACCAGGAAGATTCATGTGATCTTAGATCCAAAGTCAGATGAATTTTAACTTTTTTCTGAACATTTTTACTATACAATAGTACCATATCAGTGTATGAAAGCAAGCTGTATACAGTAAAATTTTCATTTTAAACTTTATTACCGCATTACTTCAAATTTAAGCTGCACTTTTTATTCAAATTTTTAAGACATAAAATTTGGGTGATTTAAATTCAAAGCAAATATTTTAGCATCTTATTTCTCCCACTCCCCAACAATCGGGTTTTGCTTTATGCTCTACACATGCACATAGTATTACAACTGTTGATAACAGTTTATTCAGTGGTTCCCCGTTCGTACTTTTCTGATTTAATCCAGTTGTTGTTTGATAGTAGCTGTGTAGAATCGCATCGTATTTGGCCATATTTTAATTATAAGTAAAATCACAAATTACTGTAATGCTGTTTATAACCACTGATGGAAACAAATTGCCACCTTTTATTATTTTAAACAAAAATATGTACTCAAGGAAAATTTTCCTAAGGATGTTATAATTCGAGCACAAAAGAATGCATGGATGACAACAGAACTGATGAAAGTTGATTAGAACATGTTTGGGAGAAGAGACCTGGTGCTATTTTTAAAAAACGAAAGTGATAATATATCTGAAGATGATTCTCAATAAATTAGGTAGCTTATTATGTATATTTATACCTATTTAAGTAAATAAAAATGTTTCTTATTTTTCAATAGCTATTATAAAATCATTTTTATTTTTTCCAATTTTAAAATGCTACTGCAGCTTAAATTTGAAATAATACAGAAATATGTCATTTAAACTATACCTTCTCTATAAAACTCTCACTTGTCTTTTTTGATTAAAAAAAATTAAAAGACTAACATCCTGTAAAAATGTTGCCTGTTGAAAGTTTTTGATTTTTATCCAACTTTCAGCTCACAGACACTATTTTGAGAAAGTGCCCATGGGTTCCAAAGTGGAATGATATAATAAGCCCAAAACACATTTTTATTTATAGAATGGATTCATCATAAAATACTGTAATTTTTTCCTGTTGCAACATTGAACTGATTGTTTATTACGTCTCCTATTATACTCAGTTGAAAAGACTGTTAGAATAATTTCTCAAGCAGCCATCCTCAATTTCCTATTATTTTTACAGTCTATTGCATCTATAGCCTATATTTACAATGTAGAATCCATCCTCTAGGAATCTAGATCAATCAAATCCTATTAAAAAGATATTTGATTATATTTGGCTGGATGTTTGTTTGCTAAATTGCCAAATTATCATGTAAATATTATATGCAAATTTCATTTAAATTGGATATTTTTTGAATCTGATAGAGGATAATGTATGTTAAAAATGATCAAAATTGATTGTTTCAATTTTAACACATTATAACTACAGTCAATTCTCATTATTTGCAGATTCGACTACTAAAAAACAGAGCAGAGGATGAAAATCTTGTGAAGAAAGGTTCACAGGAACCTAACTCTATATTTCCCATAGGCATAAGATGGTTCAGTATTTGCTAATTCAAGTATTCACAAAGAATTTATAGAACATAACTACTATGAATAACAATAATCAACTGTATTAAATAATATAGTTTAAATATTATAATAATCTGATTTATATTAAAACTGACTAGTGTACTTGGTGTTGTTGCTCAGGAATTTCTGGCATATCATTTGTAAGAGATATTAGTTCCTGGTTTGCAAGATTTTTCTGATAGTTACAAATGATATTCCACTTGTAAATAAGGCTGGAAAAATCAAAATCTTCAGGTTTGATGATGATGTCATAGCAATGTCAAACATTGGAACTTTTGTGACTTCAGACACTGATGTTTCATGATATCATTCATTGTTACAGTATATATTGGAACTATTGTGATGTCATTGATTATTACATCATACGTCAGAATTTATTTTGAGATCACACATTAATGATGTTCTCAGACATCATCCATTGATTATATGACAGAACATTTCTGACAAACTCATTGCACGTCACAATGACTTCACACACGATTTTTTATGATGCCATTACTACATCATACATTCTGACATTTTGTAATGTCATCCATTGCTGACATAAGACTCATTGCACGTCACAATGACTTCACACACGATTTTTTTTGATGCCATTGCTGTCACAAAATGATGCCATTACTACATCATACATTCTGACATTTTGTAATGTCATCCATTGCTGACATTCTGGGTCATCATTCATTGTTATGTTGTACAGGCAAACTTTTTTTGATGTTGGTAATTGTTACAACATAATGATATCATATACTGATGGTAATTGTGAGGTTATTCATTGTTTCGTCATGGTAACATCATGCTTGTGAGACCATGACATTATCCCTACTTCATACTTTGTAATGTCAACAATAGTTAGAACAACAGGCTGAAGGATTTAAATATTTATTTTAAATTACAATCCCAAATGCTCCATCACTGAGACGATTTTGATCCAAAGTATCCTATGTTACCTGCAAAATTTGTTCCCAATAGATCAAACAGTATGAGATCTATGTGGAACAGACATATAGTAAACAGATAAACATTGCATTTTATATATATATATATAAAATGCAAATTGTGTATTAATATATATATTAATACACAATTTTGGCAAAAAAATATTTCAAATTGCATCAGCTGTTTTCAATAATTAGCTTCATAAAATAATTATAAAAACAAATACACTTACTTAATTGTAATTTCAGGAGTAACACATTCTGCTCCATTTTTTACTACTTCTGTTAGAGTTAAAGTTTGATTAGAGGCATCTACACTTGAAACCAATCCTTCTATAGTTCCTAATGTACATTCCACAGACAATGTGCAACCCCTCCATCGTTCTGTCATTATGATTGCTAGAGCAAAGATAAAAATTAAATAAAATTGAAAATTATCAATACAATTAGCATTTTTTAAATATATAAATATAATTAAATTTAATGATGGCCAAGTTTTTTATATATATATGATGAAAACTGCTTTAAATAATACAGTCTATTTGATAGTCTGTGTGGATCTCTGGAAATCCACAGAATCAATTTAAGGGTCCATGGTTATAAATAAAGATTTATATAATTTAATTTGTATTTTAATATTGCTATATCTCTCAATTAAAACTACTGCACAAATATCAAAACTTTGTCTAATCAAAATGAAGATTGCACAATACAGTATTTCTTCTGCCAAATCCTGGGATAGAATTAATTATATAAAACTTATAATTAGACATTTATTTTAGAAATATAAATATGACACCAATATTTAATATATATTACAGAACTGAATACTAAACTACACAACCAAGCAATTTGAACCTCTGGCTTCAATATAATATGGTACCTCAGATTTCAGTAAATTTTCTAAGAACTTTTCAATATACTAGTATGAATGAAACTCAGGACAGATTATATTCAAAAACTAAAAAAAACCTGTAACTGAAACTAAAAATTTCTATCATCTTTTGCATTATTTATTATTTGTTCTATAATCAAAACTTAAAATTTATCTATAAACATGTGTCGTGTATGTTTTGAGCTTTGAGTGTATAAAATTAAAATAAGTTGCATAAGATTTTTGATGATATAATAATAATAAACTATGAAGTATAATAATAGATTCTTAGTATGTTTTCTACTATACTGCTAAAACAAAAAAATATGCCTAATAGTTATGAGAAATCATAAAAAATAACAACAAATAAATGAGAATATACTGGATGTAATTGGATTATATATACAGTAATACCTTGGATTACGAACGTCTCGGTTCACGAACAAATCGGTCTACGAACACTATTTGCGACATATATACAGTAAAAATGTACCTTATTCTTCGAGACAACGTTCACTTTCTAACGACTTAACAAGAAATGAATACTGTACTTTAACGCCTTACCCGTGGTGGCGCTGCAATCTAATTTCGAGTAAAGTGACTTTACTCGAAATTAAAGTCACTCTATGCTCCTGTAGAGAAGTATGGACATAACCTTGAATGCCGCCATGTTTGAGACATCTAGTTAACGCGAAGTGATATGGCACTATAACTTAATAAGGGCCACCATTTAATGACCCCGTGTACGAGTATGTCTGTAACATAGATTTATGGTCTGTAATCTGAATGTAATAAATTAGAATAAATACAATAATATGTTAATAAAAGTTCGTTGTAAAATCTAAATTATTATTTAAAATACTTAGGTGTGCCTCCAAATTTTAATATATTAAAATGTGTTCCTCAACAGACAAAAGGCTGAGAACCACTATTTTAAACTTTTATTAAACATCTACAAAGATTTTAAAAATTTAGTACTTAGTCTTTGAAATATCTTGTTAAAATTGCATATTTTATAATACATTTTGACTAAATGCACTTCATTTTATTTATATTTATGACGACATTAAATTTAGAAAATAGTCAAACCCCGATAAGATGCAATCATCTGTTTGGCAGCTAATCAGGGTTGGTGGTTTATCAAAAACACATGTAGTATAAAAATGAAAACAAACTCTGAATTTATTAAATTTAATAAAATACAGTATATTTATATTTAGCATTCAAACTTAACATTTCCTAAAAAACTACAGTATAGTATATGTACTATACTGTATATGTATAGTATCTCGAGGATTACCTGTACTGTACATATACAGTAATCCTCGAGATGCAATGATTCACACTTATAACAGCCAGAAATTATTACAAAAAATTCTCTAATTCAACTTTGCCACTTGCATATATATATATACAGAAAATAAAAACTTATCTATATTTCCTATTTCTATTTTCTAAAATATTTCTTATTTCAGTGATTACTACATTTCTTATTTCTATTTTCTAAAATATTTCTTATTTCAGTGATTAAAACTTCTTGGCCTGCTTAATGATTTTAAAAAATTTCTGAGCAAAGAGAAGTCAAAGATTATTATGTTACGACATTTTTGCTTATTTGTCATGTTGGCTATCACATATTGTACATTATTTACTAAATTTTTGCTTGGCAACTATCTTTTTTTATGCCCCTTTCCAATCAGTGAGATTACTAAGGGACAGAGCCACTTCCAATCATAGGCTGTACCTACATACGTGGAGGGGGAACCAGATGGTGAAGGGTGGGATCGCCGGACTGAAAAAACTTTTCAGGAAATGCTTGACCTGGGTCCTCCTGTGTGATATGCCAATGTGTTACCACATGGTCATCCGGCCACTAACAACTATTGCTGGAATTAGTATACAGCTAGGCCTCGATTAGTGCGAGTTCGAATAATGCGATTTCGATTAGTGCTTTCAGAATCATTACAGAAATGACTGTAATATAGCTGTACAGTTATTACAATGCAAACCATCAAATTTTGTAGCACACAAGTTAAGCTCAGTAAGTGGAATTTTAATTATTTACTAAAATAAAATATTTTTATATATAGTTATAAAAACTATAGAATAATTATTTCTCTCAATTTTAAAATTATATTAGGAAATATATATCTGATTAATGATTTATATTTTGCAATTCTCTGAAAAATATTTTGCATACTTCATGTATATTTTCCATTTCAGCTCAAAAGTGGCAATTTTTTAATAAGGAAAATGGATTTTTTTTTGTTTTTTTATAAATTTAATATACATCTGTATGTAGATATATTCTTCAATTTGAAATTAAAATGTAGGAATTTTGAAATTGTTAAAATAATACATAACATGATAAAGTTTGTTAATTTTCCACAATTTGGCTATATATTCAAAATTTCTAATTATATGCAATGCCCAATTTTTGGTTTACATTTTTCAGAGATCAGTTTGATTTGATTTATTTAATTATGCTGCTGAGTTGCACAAGGGTTATATGAATAGTGGCAGCCATTTCAGAACCCAAAATGAGCTCTGAAATGATCTATGATGAGATTTAGACTTTAGCGCACAAAGTCCAGAACTCTCTCAAAAAATTTGGAGATGTAGGATTTTGAATTGAACTTTTATCTTCTAATTCCATGTGATCCAAATTACAGATATCATTTTTTTATTATTTCATTTAATAAAATATTTTTATTTATTCTAGTTGCCAATAGATCTTCAAGAAAAAGTGAAAATGCATATGAATCAAACAAATGACACCAAAAAAAGTAATGGACCAGAATATCGTACAATTCGTGTTCCCATACCTACATTTCCACCTACAGCAATGGTATATTCAGTAAATGCTGTACATGCAGCAAAGACTGATACTGAAGAAGCAATGTCTCAGAACTCGAATAATATATCATCTGATTATGTCTCTGCAGCAATTATGGCAAAAGTTTTAGAAGAAAGGACAAGAGAAAGAAATGCTAAAAAGCTTAATAGATGTGAAGATTGTATGTGCAGTAAGCATTTAGTAAATTTAGAGGAAAGATCTACACAGACAGGTAGCCCGTCCTTTGCATTATCATGTGCTTATGAGGAACAATTAGCCTATGTACATTCACAAAGTGAATCTTTTTCCAACTCTGATAATTATATTCATTCCAAGCAAAATGGAATAACCAGTACAGAAACTATAATATAATTTATGGTTAGTATTAATATTATAGATGATGATAATTTGTATCAAATATGGCTAGAATTGAAATTTTTATGAGATTTGTGTACAGTTGAAAGATGAAAAATTGGTTGAAAACTTTAATGTTTCACTATTTAAGAAATGAATTTATGAAATTTGAACTAAATATATTTTAAGTTTATTTGGGAAATTGTATCCTGAATTTTAATGTGTAAATATATATGTATTTATGTGTATAAAAATATTATATTTGAACTCCAAATAAATTTAAAGCTGTTCTATTTTATTTTTCCTACATAGTGCAATATCCAATAAAACTGTTAATAAAATTTTTCACTCATTTTAAAAACTGATATCAACATGCTTTGTTTTACTTCATAAAATGGGAATAAATATAATGATAAATTATAAACTGGAAAAATATAAGTGTCATACTATCTAAAATTAACAAAAATATTTTCACTTTCTAAATTATTTAGCTTTTTTAGCCTACTTTCTAAAGGAAAAGTGTAGCTTATAAAATCACCATGCTCCTGGTTTGTGTCTTTATTAATTATTTGAAGTAATTAGTTATATTATTTTTTGTGAAATTTAGTAGTAGTAATTTGCCATTAAAAGTAATATTGATATCTAACATCATTTAATCTTCCCATTTAACTATTTAAAAATGGCAGAAACTTCATAGGTTTCTCCCTAATAGATTGAATTTTATAAAATTTATCAGAATGGTCAGGCAATTAGAATCTAACTTGGAATAAGATTAATTAATCCTGTAGATTCATTTGTCTAAACATGTCAGACTGAAATTTAGATGTAATATTGACCCTTCAGAGAAATTTCAGAATGTTTTCTATAATAACTATAAAATCATTTAATGAATTTTTATGGCATTCAATATTCAGTATTCAATATCTTAACTTTAATCATTCCAAAATAACGGATATTTTTAGAAGAAAATGATTTTTCTTTCCAGAACTGCTTACTTTTTATTATGATAAAAGGAACAGCATTCATATTGAATATATTTAGCAAATAATAAAACTGTGTTAAAAATATTTTACAAAAAAATTTAAATATCTATGATGATTAATTATTCATAAGTTAAAACACCAAATAACTGTTATGTAAATCTTATTTAAAATAATATAATTTTTTATCAATTATTTAATTTTAAACCAGTGGTTCTCAACCACTGCCACAGCATACTAGTGTGCCGCCAAATCTTTGAAGGTGTTGGAAGGTATTGTGCCATGAAAAATTATGAATCAATTGTATTTATGTAATTGCATGAATCATATATTGATATATTCATAGTGAAAGATGGTTGACTGGATATCCCTTTTGCATTCAAACCACTGTATCGATATCTATAAATAGGGTATCATTAGAAAAATCTAACACACTAATTTCTGCGACAGCCAAAATTTTTTGTTATTCAAAATTAAAAAATTAAGGAATAAAAATTATAGTTTCTCTAAAAAGACAAAATCCTTTAACAATAATTGACAAGACACGAGAAAATTTTTAAAGTTTTAACAAAAATTATGTCGTTAAAAGATATCTAAACTTCGAAAAACATTATTGAATCCACAAATAATAATAATAATAATCTGTTTTTCCATGTAGATACGGTGTATTTATTCTTAAATCAAAGATTGGTAAAGCTGATAATTATTTTTGAATTGCTGATGAGAATTTTAAATTTATTATGCCTTATTATAATAAATTAAAGTTATTTTAAAAGGAAATTAGAATATTTTAAGTTTCTAAATGATTTAATAAGCTATAATCATCATTATCGATTTTACAAAGCGATAAATTTATTTTTTAAAATTATTTAGATTTCGATAAACTTAAAAGTTATTATACTGAATAATAATAATATTTTATATAATTAATTTGCTATCAAAATTTTCTCATTATAACAAGGCAGTCAATTTTTCTTTCTTCAAAATTATTGACAACCGATATAAATTAAAACAGAATATACAGTAGATTCCGCTTAATCGGGACAGTTGGGACTAAATCATGTTAGCCCAATAAAACCGCTGTCCCAATTAAGCGGAATCCACTGTATATATCTAATGAAATTAATCGTTTATGTATTTTATAAATTGTTTATTTTTAATCTGCTATTTTTTATATCATTTATTCTTCCTTTTAAACAAAACAAGAATTTTTTTTACTATTTGATAATAATCTTTTAATTAATTAATAATCTGTTCATGCAATGATTTAAATTTATTATATCATTTTTAATGTTTTAATATATTTAATACTATTTTTTTTTCTATTTTCTGGTTTAATTATTTTTACTGTTATCTTCGATTTACTACCAAATTCTGTAAATTGTAATAAATCTAAAAATAAAAAGATTAGAATCAAATTAAAATTTTAACGAGAGTTAATTATCAAATAAAAGTAAACATGCTATTACCATGGTAAAAATTTAATCACATATAGTACAAGTAAATTTTAGAAGTTGTTTTAATTAAAATCAAATTTCTCAGTTGTTTTATAATTTTATTTAAAAAGTTATAGGAATTACGTACGCAATCAAAAATATGCAATCTCAGTAAATTTTAATTTATCGTAATTCCATAATTAATATTAATCCTGTTAAAATGTGTTATTTTTTTTTCTTTTTTTTTTAAAAAAAAGAGTAGTTTTAATTTTTGTTATCTATCTTCTTAATTATATTTTAATTGAAACCGTCACAATATCTGTGTAGTGATGCAAAAAACTTTCAGTTTAAGTAATTATCTCATACTTCAAAAATTTACACAATCAATATTCTAATTATAATCTTGTATTCTTTCTTTACTTCTCAGACTCTTTCAAACTTTGGTGAACTCTTAGTAAGTCTTTGTTACAATCAGAATCTGGAAAGACTGACTGTTACCGTTTTTGAAGCCAGAGGATTAAGATTACCGAATGGTTTTACTACCTTAGGTAATTAAAAACTAAATTATAATTTATTTTTCTAATGTCGATTTAAATAAAAGGAATTCCCTTAAATTCTGTTAATATTTATAAATAAATTGTAGAATTTCATATTTAATCTCTATAATTTTTAATATATAGATTTTATGTAGCCTATATGTGTTTTTTCACTTATCTTTGCTTCATCTTTACTTTCACCATTCCCTTCTATGTACCTCTATAGGATCCAATTTTTATATTTGTTCTACGGTAATAAATCTCACATAATTTTAAAAGGATTTTATGCTGATTTAAAAATATTATTTTGCATATACGTTACATCTTTGGAGAGCTAATGCCATTGTCGATGTTCGATAAAAATGCTTAAGAAGTTATTGATCACCCTCGAGATTCTACTAAAATTGCTGTTATTTTTCTCAAAATATTATATTATACATTGTTTACTGAACTTTATTCTTCATTACCGTTTTTACTTCATCTATGGATCTCTTCTGAAGGTTGGCAAAAGTATCGTTGTTTACTGAGCTCTATTCTTCATTACCGTTTTTACTTCATCTATGGATCTCTTCTGAAGGTTGGCAAAAGTATCCATCTTCGGTAATAAAAGAGATAAACTTCTGAGTAATTTATACACATTTATTATATCAGTTCAATGTTTGAAATTAAAATCCTATTTTAATCTTAAAACGTATTCTATCATATATTCTATTTATTCTTCCCTTATTGTTATAGATCAATATGATTTATAAATAGTAAATAATAGTATAGTTGATGAAAATGTTATTGGCCATAGGATTTATATTAATTCAAGCATTCTCAAATATCCGTATTTAAAACTGGAGTTGTATTAGAAATATTTGACTAAGTCGGATTCTTTCATTAGTTAAATTATAAATATTAAATATCAATTTAAAATCCATCTACTAATTTTCCAAGATCAGAAAAGCACTGCTTTCAGATGTTAATGTAACAATAATACATTCTTAAAACCATTATTAAATATTACTAATTTAATTTCTAAAAATGGTGAATTTGATTTTGTCGAAAATTTAGCATATAATTCAATATTTTTATTTAATATTTAATGGAATGGCAAAAATATAAATTTAATTAATTTATCTAGAATAGATATTTTAATAATTTATTTTATATTATTTAAAAAATGCAATGTTTCGTTCCATTTGTATTCTAGTGTAAAATAATAGTTTTAAAGTATTAAATAATTTTCTTTAATATGCATGTTTTCAATAATTATTAAATTATTGAAAACATGCCATTATTAACTTCATAACTGTAAATAATTTTCAGTTATGAAGTTTTGGAAATATGTTTGTTGTTATCAGAATATATTTATATTATATAACTTTTAATTATTTTAATAATAACACACTTCTAAATCTTCACTTGATTAGGCTTGTTGATAGCCCTGTATGTAGAAGATGTCAGTATGAGGAGGAAACTCCTCTTCAAATTTTGTGTGAATGTGTGGCCCTTTCATGGCTTAAGCGTGATCTCTTGGGGATGTGTATTTTCTTGTTCCGGAGGATCTTGCTACATGGCTTAGGCTTGATCTCTTGGGGATGTATTTTCCTGTTCCCGAGGATCTTGCTTCTGTTGGGGATGTATTTTCCTGTTCCAGAGGATCTTGCTACTGTCCCATTGAGTCTGTCGTTTATTTTAAAGACGGATCTTCTTCTGGGATGATTTGATTGGGGTGCACAATAGACCATTGTTGGTCGCGGTGCTTGGGCTGGGGTAGGCTCCTCCCTCTTCTATTACTATGACTACTACTACACTTCTAAATCAAAATGATTTATGGATTGATTCGAAAAAATGAACGAATATTCATATACATTAGTTTTTCATTTTAGATCTTGTATGCCTACATTATCATGGAAAATATTTTATATAGTATAATATTTCTTCTGTTTCGTCGTTAAGCATTTTTATAAAAATAATAGGCTATTATATGTATTTTGTTCCTCTCTTCATTCGCAAAACAGTAAAGAACTAAATATCAGCAGCCCATTCAAATTTTAGAAGTACGTCCCTTCTTACTCAAGCTATTTTACTAATAATTCTAGGATTCATATCCGATTTCATTACAGAACGAATCATTCGAATTTTTAAAAAATATAGATAAAACATTTATCGATAGTAACATTGTGGAAATTTTTTAAAACTTTCAAATTTATACAATAATCACGATCGAAAAAATGATTTAATATCGAAGATATAGAATTTTAAAACTTAGAATTGCTTTCACTCTGTAACAGAACTCTATAAAACTTTCAAAATTCTAAACCATATAAGATTTGATTATCTAATTTTAATAAGCAACGAGCACCGAAAATTCTATTACTGAAATATTTTACTATTGAAATATACTGCAAACGGACTAACAACAGCTTGGAGAAAAAACGATTACATTAGATCAATTTTGTAAAAAAAAATAAAATTAAAAATTAATTGAAGATTTTAAATGAATATAATATCATTCATATGCAACAAATATTAACTTTTTTAAAATTTTTAAATTTTATTTTGAATGCCTGATATCTTGTAGACTCTCAACATTGATATGACATAACTCGGATAATAAGGATCGATTATTTAAATTTTGAATATTCTGCGATGTTTAGTTCTTAAAATATTTCTCATAAATAAATAACACTTAAGAACCTCGCAAATAAGTAAACAATATAAATATACATAGATATATTTGCGAAATTATTTAAACTTATTCGTGATATACTGTATATATTTAGACATATCTGTGATGCTATTTAGGATGACATATATAAGCTTTTAAGGGTCTAAATAAATTATCTCTAATCTTTTTTTTCTTATAATAAAATATGGCATTCTTCCTGTGCTTAGGGGCATGACTAAAATATGTGGATAATTATTTTAGATATATTGATTAGTTTATAATGTAATTAGTTGGCAAATACAGATTTTAAATACATGTATACATAAATATTGAACGTCAAATTGTAATATAAAAACTTCATCATTTTTCATGGAAATTATCATTGAATGATAATTTAGCATTTAATTTTAAAATATGAATAATGTATTTATACAACCAATTCGAAAATAAAATATCTTAAAATTGAAAAATTTGATCACTTTATCATTAGCATTATTATTATTTTCAAAAATAAGAAGAAAGTCTATCATAGAATATTGTTATATAGAAAGATTGATTCATTATCGTTTGAACTAGAGATATACGGAAACAATTCCATTATTTCACAATAACTTTGTTATTACGAACCTTACACCATCCTGGGACACTGCTTTGTCCTTAGTATCCTATGATCCGTGTCAGAGGAATCGATGCGAAACGATGTTATTGAAGAAGAAAGCTTATATACTGTATCCGAAGATATATAAAAGTTAGGATCATAATAAAAAACAGAATAATGATAAATCGAAAGATAATTACCTGCTGTAATTTAAAATCCAAAACGTAAAACAATAATAATAAATGGTATTAATTATCCAAATAATTTTTTTTATATTTTTATATCATATTTAGAAATTTTAGCCGGAAAGTTTTTATTGATTTATTTTTGTGAAATTTAAATCATTTTGTAAATATAATCTTAATTTTTTAATAAACTATTGCTTTATAATATTTAATAATATGACCTTAAAATTCAATTTTCAATTTATTGTTAACAATAAAGATATTTTTACTTTAATTTTCTTAGAATATATATATTATCTTATAACGATAAACATAAATTAGGAAGTTTTTGAGATCTAATTTGCTGATTAAAAAAATATTTATTTCTTATTTGAAAGCATTTCATTGAATGGCTTATTAAAATATATAATATAAAATGATTCTATATATTTTAACAGCGATCTCAAACTCATTTTCTTTAAAGAACTACTTCAGACATCTTTAATTGGTTGGAGGCTGTATTTAAAATTAATGCCTTGCAGGAAAAAGGAAGATTTTTACACGAGATA
Organism: Olivierus martensii; assembly: GCA_000484575.1. Lineage (NCBI taxonomy): Eukaryota > Metazoa > Arthropoda > Arachnida > Scorpiones > Buthidae > Olivierus > Olivierus martensii. The sequence continues at coordinate 80,478 of AYEL01040563.1, forward strand.
AATAATCTAAAGTATTTATTATGTTAACTATTTACATTTTGAATTTCTTAAAATTATATATACAAAATTATAAAACCATTTATAAATGATAGCGGTTTTTATAGGGAAAATTTGCTAAGGAACTTTTCACTTGCTTCTTAAAGTTGTTAAGAAAACTATATAACTCTTCTTTATTTTTTTTGAAGTGGAAATTTTATATTGAAAAAATTGTTTTACCGTTATAAAAACACTTTAAAGTGACTTTAAAATATTTCATGAAAAATAGTTATATTTTCCGAATATCTTTTATATATTCTTGCGATTATAATAAATGCGATGCAGGACGCAATAAATAGTGTATCGGACTGTGAGTTTGAGATCGCTGATTTATACTATATATATCAGGGGTGGCCAAACTGCTGTTCTTTTGTACCTTCAATGTGGCTCCATACAATGAAAGTCAATAGAAAATATGAAGAAAATACTTATTTAAGTTAAAAAAATTACAGCTATGTTATTTTTTTATTTATTGTAAAAACTAGTATGCATATATACGAAATAAATGCGTCTGAAATAAGCAATTTTTGAAATAATTATTAAGATTACCTGAAAAATCGATGCTGTTCTCATTGATCCAGAAAGAAAATGCGGCTATCTTATAACGATAAACATAAATTAGGAAGTTTTTGAGATCTAATTTGCTGATTAAAAAAATATTTATTTCTTATTTGAAAGCATTTCATTGAATGGCTTATTAAAATATATAATATAAAATGATTCTATATATTTTAACAGCGATCTCAAACTCATTTTCTTTAAAGAACTACTTCAGACATCTTTAATTGGTTGGAGGCTATATTTAAAATTAATGCCTTGCAGGAAAAAGGAAGATTTTTACACGAGATAAATAATCTAAAGGATTTATTATGTTAACTATTTACATTTTGAATTTCTTAAAATTATATATACAAAATTATAAAACCATTTATAAATGATAGCGGTTTTTATAGGGAAAATTTGCTAAGGAACTTTTCACTTGCTTCTTAAAGTTGTTAAGAAAACTATATAACTCTTCTTTATTTTTTTGAAGTGGAAATTTTATATTGAAAAAATTGTTTTACCGTTATAAAAACACTTTAAAGTGACTTTAAAATATTTCATGAAAAATAGTTATATTTTCCGAATATCTTTTATATATTCTTGCGATTATAATAAATGCGATGCAGGACGCAATAAATAGTGTATCGGACTGTGAGTTTGAGATCGCTGATTTATACTATATATATCAGGGGTGGCCAAACTGCTGTTCTTTTGTACCTTCAATGTGGCTCCATACAATGAAAGTCAATAGAAAATATGAAGAAAATACTTATTTCTATATCAGGGGTGGCCAAACTGCTGTTCTTTTTTACCTTCAATGTGGCTCCATACAATGAAAGTCAATAGAAAATATGAAGAAAATACTTATTTAAGTTAAAAAAATTACAGCTATGTTATTTTTTTATTTATTGTAAAAACTAGTATGCATATATACGAAATAAATGCGTCTGAAATGAGCAATTTTTGAAATCATTATTAAGATTACCTGAAAAATCGATGCTGTTCTCATTGATCCAGAAAGAAAATGCGGCTCTCGAGTATTTGAGATGATTCTCCTATATGGCTCGAAGTGACATGAAGTTTGGCCACCCCTGATATATATATATATACACATACAGTATATACACAGTCCGTACGATTGGTAAGGCCTGTTAAAATGTTACTATTAAATTAGAAAATGAAAATAAATTCGACCATATTGATTTCAAATATACATACAGTATATACACAGTCCGTACGATTGGTAAGGCTTGTTAAAATGTTACTATTAAATTAGAAAATGAAAATAAATTCGACCATATTGATTTCAAGAATATATATGATACGGATATTCCATACTGTATTTGTTAAAAATTACACGAATCCAACCAGCCATCTAAAATCTAATGCAATCATGAATTATTCACATATTGATTTAAATCAGAATATAATATTGTCGTTTTCATCTTCATGTAAAGTTTCCTATAGAATAAACAACTAAACTGAATAATATTATACTATATTGTTTTTCAAGCGCTGTCGAATACAATATTAAGAATTTTATCCTTATCTATATTCTAAATAAAGTCGATAGACGACTGAAAGGAATGTTTCCATCTTCATGCTCTTATTATTATTTTTCTCTTGTACAATCTTATATAATCCTATTGTATAGCTAATTTAGTGATTAGTGGGAAGAAAATTTAAAAAACTCCTTGTTCGTGATGATAAAACGTCCATAAATCTTATGTTATAGTTAATAATTTTATCAAAGAGGCAGAATTTATAGCATAAGACAGAAACAAAGGATGCATTATAAACATATTCCATTAATTTTGTACTAATGTGTTCCATACAGATACTGAAATGATTTTTTTCTGGATCTGAAATTTATATCTGAATATGGTTTCTTAATATCAAAAGCAGAATTTATAGCATAAGGCAGAAACAAAGGATGCATTATAGACATATTCCATTAATTTTGTACTAATGTGTTCCATACAGACACTGAAATGATTTTTTTCTGGATCTGAAATTTATATCTGAATATGGTTTCTTAATATCAAATATTTAATGCTTATCTATATACACTTCCCCGTGAAATATCGATTATTCGTCGCTATTCAATGAAGAGTATCAAACTTTATAGCAGCATTTCATTCTATTCATTCGTCTATCCAAGAACAAGAATTATTATCCTTTCGACGTAATAAGTTGGAAATAATCGAAACTGGAATATTATCTCTTAATCATCAATACTAGAATAATAAAATTGATAAGAGATGCCTCTGATTTCGACTTTCATATGCAAATAAAACTAGTTTAGTTTTTCTGCTTTGATTAAAGTGTCATATAGTATCTACATTTCTGCTATTTACAGTATTTTAATCACAATAATTTAATAAAAATGAGAATAAAAAAAAATCAAATTTTCAACAACATTCATTAATTTGTTACATTAGAATTAAAATTTGTTAATGTCGCGATAGTTTCTTTTTTAATTGAATTTTATACAAATAAAAGCAACGATCATCAATCAAGTACAAAGTTTGCATATAAATTTAACAGTGGCTATCTTAAAACGAAGAAATTATTTCTTTTAAGTTTAAAAAATCCTGTTAAAGTTCATACATCTCAATATTAGATTAAACTTGTTAATATTCTTGAAATTAATTTATAAAATTGCTTTCTCCGTAAACATTCTAATTTTAATCTCTTCCTCAAAAACATTTTAAAACTAAAATATTATTGCATTTTCTTAATTCCTGGTTCTTATAATTCAAAATACTAAAGTCAGCTTCATTAAAAACAAATTTACTCATTAACAAGGAAAAAAACCAAACATGAATACAGAGCGCTTTAGGATCTTTGGATCAATCATCAGTTACCAGAAATACCAGGCAGTTTCATTAAAAACAAATTTACTCATTAACAAAGAAAAAAACAAAACATGAATACAGAGCGCTTTAGGATCTTTGGATCAATCATCAGTTACCAGAAATACCAGTTATTCTTTCTGATATTTTCATACCGATAAAAAAAAAGAATTTAAAAAAAAATTAAATCAAAACTATCATTGTATATTTTTTATTTTAATTTTAAAGAAGTAAACAATCATTTTCTTTCAGTTAATTACGTTTATTACTATATGTTATATGGATGTATAAGTAAGTCCATGCTCGGATAAATATAGATAATCTAATATATCGTTGATTTATTAATTAATAATTCAATAAATTTATGTAGATTTATTTATTTTAGATAATTAAAGAAAATTTTAATCCAATAATACCAAATGCGTGTAATAAAATATCAAGAATTTGTTAGAAAAAATAAAGTTTTCTGCAATTGTAGAGATTTTGTAAGAAAAATTAATTACGCAATAAAATTTAAATAAAAATAATAAATAATAGACTTATATAATTTAAGCATGAACTGGAATAAAATTTAAATAAAGACATTTTTCGAAATGTATTTCTTCGTATAAAAAAAGAAAATAATTGACCGTTTTAAAAATTTATCTTCTGTTAGTCAATAAATTTAAATCCACTGTTACTCAATGGATTTAAATTTATAAATGTTTTTTCATAAATTTTATAAATATAAATGTCTATTGAAAAAAAATATAGGTGCATTTATAAATAATTTAAAATATAACAAATTAATTATATTGATACTATTGCTAATATAATTAATATCTGCTTAATTTTTAAGAATTAAACAAGATACTTTTAGAAATTAATTGATTTGACATTAATATATCTGCCACTACAAAAAAATTTTATTCTTGTTTATATGTGTTAGATGAATGTTCATAAAATTGTATGCTAATTTAAATTATTTTATTCTTTAGTTTATTATAGTACAAGAAAAATTAAAACTTGATTAAAATGAATATTAGTAACAATTAATTAAGCTGGGAAATATTAGAAATAAATAATAAGAATATTGATTATTTTTCTAACAAAAATCAATTGGAAAAATAAGCTATTTTTATAGCAAATCTCATAATGTATCTTAAATTTTTTTTAAATATACCGGTAAGGTATAAGTTCTAATAATGGGAGAATATTTTCTCATAAAAAATTATTATTCTCTACTAAGTACTCTGTTACAGAATTAATATACCGGTAAGGTATAAGTTCTAATAATGGGAAAATATTTTCTCATAAAAAATTATTATTCTCTACTAAGTACTCTGTTACAGAATAACAATTTTTTTATAAAATATTCAATAAGTGGAAAATTGAATTAGAACGTAACAACCTTAGTCATCAGTATAATTGACTTTCTTATTTATATTAAAATATTAAAATAAATATGTATTAATGCGATTCACTGATTTCTGCACTTTAAATTTTAAGAATATTTTAATATATTTTTTAAATTATCATATCCTTATTCAAAATTTTCTTTGATCGATTTTATAAATTTATAATTATATAATCAGCACATTTTTAAATATTTTTTTAAATTTTGATGGTCGTTTTTTTCTTTCTATTACAGATTCTTACGTCAAAGTTACGTTTCTGAAAGATAACAAAGTTGCTAAAACAAAGAAGACAGTCATAGCTAAAAAAACTACAGAACCGAAATATAACGAATCGTTTAACTTCCGTTTAACACAAAATTTATTAAATTCCGTCAGTGTTATTTTACAAGTGACAGTGGCTGGTGCTCAAAAGGGTAATTCTGATTTATTAACTTTATTTGCATTTTTCCAGTATCATATTATGAACCTTAACCAATTTTTCCCTTTTTAACAATCTTCATTGACGCTCTCTCATGATAATTTGACATTATATTTGCATTTAGATGATTAATAAAATAATATAAATTATTACTTTCTCTTCGGATAAACAACAACGTTAATTTTAAATGAATTTATACACATTTATCAAATGTTTTTTCGTTATAATTGCAGATAAAATCTTGGGACGTGTAGTACTAGGATCTTACATGTTCGCTCGTGGAAAACCATTGGATCATTGGAATGAATCTATGTCAGCTGGTTATCGCCAAGTACGTCATTGGCATAAATTGACGTAAGAAGGTGACATGCGAGAAAAATAAAAATTGATTGTCCGAATGTAGCCGTGCTTATCGTGCAATCAAGACACAACTAGTTGCTAACTGATGCGAATAAAAACACAGTCAACGATCAAATCAGTATTTAGTAATTCCTTTAGGAATTATCTATTTCTAGCATATCATGTATATGTACATACATAAAGTATAATTATATAAATATCGACAGAAATGTTAGTTGTAATAAAGTGCTAGTGCATTTATGTAGGAAGATTTTGTTTTCATGAAAAATTTTAACTGTGTGCCACAATAATGTTTAGAAAAAAATAATTTAATACATCGTGTAATTTTTTTATGTTAAACTATAATCTACTTCTAAAAGTATTTGAAATAATAACAATATTATTATTATTGGAATGGAACCGAAAACATTTTTAATAATATAATTGCATTTTCAAATATTTTTTATTAAAATTTAAATTATATTATTGTATATTTTCCCGAAAAAAAATATTTAAAGAAATTATCTCACTGGATAAATTTATTTTATATCAATTATAATAAATTAACCAAACGGAAAACTGTTTTTAAACATTTTTAAAAACTGCAATTTAAAATTTTATTATTTATTTTGTCTTGAATATCTCATTAAAGGATCGTTCTAATTATTGACTGATTTAGTCAATACTTTTTACTAGATAATGATTGCATTACAAATTATTGTTAGAATTGTTTGTTACAATTCGAACGATAACACCATCAATTTAATAACATCGCACTCTTTAATGTTATGATTTATTTTCATCATTCATATTGCAATAAAATGTTGTTAGTCGTGTAAAAGTTATGATACGCGTTAGAACGAAATATTTGATCAAATTATTTGTTTAGTCGTGTGAGATGTGCATATTTTTTCTAGCACAGATTAATAAAGAATTTAATGGTTACACAAGAAATAAATATTATTCATATGCATACTATTTTCTAAATCTGATTTCCTTTTCGTATGAGAAAGTTGTTGCGATGAAGATAAATTATTTATATTTTATTATTACATTTTATTTATTAACAAAAGAAATTGATGTATGTGTATGCACGCACAGATATATCCCTATATGTATTCTATATTTGCAAAAATTATGTAGTGTGAGAACGATTAAACATCATAACATCGATTAAATAAATATTTATAAAAGACCACATTAAAAATTTTTAAAATTATCATTCGAGTAAAGATGTAAAGAATTTTAATGGAAATCAGATAAAATAATGTTTATTTAAAGAACTTTTAGATGAAGCACTTAAATTTGTATGTTAGAATTTTAATAAGATTAGAATAAAGTTGTATCGGCATTTATGTTAATTTTCATATTTTCTCTATAAGTGATTGATTTTTCTGTTAACAGTATAGTATATATACATATAAATATAAGTATTGTGATTTTATTGTTGTTTAGATTATTATTTAAAAATCGTTTGTATGGATAGTCATGTAGAAATATAAATTATATACGATAAAATAAAGAAGAAAAACTTTTGTTTCTTAATAACAGATTATATTGTGTGATGATAAAACTTATCTTATTAAATAAAATTATACAATTATTTAACATGTAGTAATTTTTTTAATTGTAAATTTCTTATTTAGATTTTTAGTAGTAATTTGTTTTTTTATAATATATACATATATAAATTCTACAAGTATAAAAGAAAATTTTTGATAAATAGAAAATATAAAATATTTATAATAAATATTATAATTTTTTGAACATTAATAAATTTTCCAGTCAGAATTAATAATAAATTAGTCTCATATACTGTTAAAACATTTAATACATAATACAATCGAAATGCTCGAATTTATTAATAGGATAAATAAATGTTTTCTAAATAAATTATAATAGCCAGCTTTTATAATCACATCTGAATAAATTCATACAATAATTAATTTTTATTTTAATCGGAAATTTTTTTCCTTTTCTATTAACGAATGTACGAGTTCATTTATTATTTAAACTGAAGCGAAAGAAAGTAGTAATAAAATTTCATTTAAACAAACACCTAAGAAATTTTTAAAGATCGTCGAAAAATAAATTTAATATTTCAATAGAATTTTTAAAGGTAAATTCATCTTTCTAATTTACTTTTTAAATTCATAATTGATTTACCTTGCAGAACTTTCTTTAGAATAAATAAAATAAGATTTCGTAGAATACATTAATTTAAAAATTTGTTTTCCAGATATTTAAATATTTCGCATAATTTGACATTTACTTGTTAATAATAAATACAATATTCTTTTCTCCGTAACAAATAATGATTTTTAAAAAATTGTTAATAAAATTGAAAATTGTACTAATTGAATAACACTGAAGTTGTTGATAAAAATATCATAGATGTTGATGATGTAACTTATTTTTTATAGTGAACATAAATTATGTATACATATTTTATTTTTTTTTCTTGTAATTATATTATTATTCAGTTTATTGGATTTTAATTTAAATAAGCTTCCATTTCTTTTTAATCAGCATTATTCGTTTCTTAAATTCATGTGAGGAGTGACGTTTGAAGGAATCGATTATTTAAAGAAGTGTTTCTAATGAAATCAGCATTTTATTAATTAATTTTGGAACAAATTGCGAAACACTTTTTATTTAACTTGTTAAACCATACACTAATTTTAATTTAGCAGGGACTGCCTTATAATTAATACTTTCAAATATTCGATTATACAGGGTCCGGCAAAAAGATCTGATGGTTTTTAATTAAAAATAACGCACTTATTACAAAACCTTTAAACATGTTTATTTATGCAACATATTGGGGTACATGTGCCATTTAACAGACAGTAACACAAACCTTGAAAACAAAGTCTTAGGTTGTGAAGATGACGTCATCCAAGTGGTGTCCATTTCTCGCCTTGCACTCTTCAAGTCTCCTGCCGAAGCTGTCAAAAACACGCCCCAACATTTGCTGTGGTATGGCAGCGATTTCCGTGCGTATGGCCCGTTTAAGTTCGCTCAATATGCGAGATTTGTTTACGTACACCCTCGATTTCAGGTATCCCCACAAGAAGAAATCACAAACACAGATCTGGGGAACGGGCGGGCCAAGCAATGTTACCATTACGAGAAATTAGGCGACCAGGGAACTTTACCCTTAAAAATTGCATCACAATTTTGCTATGTGGGCAGTTGCCCCATCTTGCTGGAACCACATTCGGTTGCGATTTAGGCGTCTTTGTCTAAGTTCGGGTAGCAGGAAATTTTCCAGCATTGACAGGTAACGCTCTGTAGTCACCGTAACAGTTTGCCCTGCATTATCCTCAAAGAAGTATGGCCCAATTACACACTTTTTGGTAACTCCACACCACACTGTCACTTTCGCACTGTGAAGGGGACGTTCAAGCTGATCATGGCGAGAAATGGACACCACTTGGATGACGTCATCTTCACAACCTAAGACTTTGTTTTCAAGGTTTGTGTTACTGTCTGTTAAATGGCACATGTACCCCAATATGTTGCATAAATAAACATGTTTAAAGGTTTTGTAATAAGTGCATTATTTTTAATTAAAAACCATCAGATCTTTTTGCCGGACCCTGTATAAGATACAAGATACAATATAGAAGGAAATTTCTTATACAGGTACAGTATTTATTTTTCTTTAATGTCATAACGAGAACCATGCTAATATGCATTTCTCCATTGCTGCAAGATTGCAAAGAATCTAAGAATACTCGAAATTTTTCAGGTGCTTGCGGATTGCATCATTTTCTTTTTCACAAAATTCTGTGCCTAATTGATGTGTACTTTATCCAAATTTGCCTATATAAATATTGCAACAATTTTAATTTAAAAAAATATTTTTTGCTGTTAATAGCTTTAAATTTACCTTTTACATTGAATAATAAAATGCTGATAACTAATTAAAATATATTTTAACATCAATATATTTTTTTTTAAATGAAGGATAATATAATGTAAACACGTTTTCAAATTTTTATTAAAGCGAGAGAAAATTTTTGCTTTTCTGATTTTATTTTTTCCACTTAATAACTTAAAATATTCGTGTTGATTACTTGTATATGAGAATATGGAAAGTTTTTATATGCGTAACCGTGATTTTGTATGCAATATACTTTCTTATCTCATTCAAAAAAATTGTAAAGAACGTTTATTTTAATTTTAATAAATATGTTCTTAAAGAAATTCTGGTATAAAAAAGCTAAAATATTAATGAAGTGATGATACGCATAAAATATTCAGACTAAAAGAATTTTCCGTATTTTTATTAAATTATCACTAACGCATATTAAAAATGTTCGCTTTTAAAATAAGAAAATAAAGTTACAGTTCAGACAAAATATATAAAAAACTGAAATTTAAAATTTGGGTTAACTTGAGAAACTTGAAACATATTTTTTATATCATTTAGATCAATAGTTTTGTCTCTTTTGTAAAAAAAAAAAAAAGTGACTAAGGCAACGTTTTAAAATTTTATAGAATTTCAAAAGGAGTAGAATTTAAAAAATGGACTACTAGAACTAGTAATTGAATTTTTAATAAAAGAAAAATCTGCTCTTTAATATCGAATTAATATACTATATTCGATTTGAAAATAAATAAGAAAATCGAAAAGAAAAATATATATCAGTTATAAAATTTCAAATTAATTTATTTTTAATATGTAGTTTTGATTACATATTATTTGAAATAAATCGGATTCATAAATTTTCTTATTTATTTCTTTTATTTATATGATATTTAAAAAAAATATTGATTGATCATTGTTATTTTTTCTTTACAACTGATACTATATTTGTCAAAATCGTATTTTCGGGAGCTTATAATATTGATTGATCATTCTGTTATTTTTTCTTTACAACTGATACTATATTTGTCAAAATCGTATTTTCGGGAGCTTATCCGCAAGCACTTCAGTATTCGACTAGAAGATTTAAAATCGAATTCAATAATCTTATTTTTAGAAATATTCAGGGGAATCTAGTTTCGGGTCATCGATCCCCAATATTTAGCATTCTGGTGATATAGTCACGGGTGTGGCCAACAAGAGAGCATTCCATTAGTCGGGCATGGCATTTGATGAAATTAAAAGATCTGTATTAACGTGTAGGTTAATAATTATGATTCGTGCTTTCATTATAAATTTATTAGATAAGAATTTTTTCAGTTTCAAATTATTTATGATTATTATTAGTAATGGGAGAATCTTCATAATTATTGATAAAATAATTAATTTAATTTAATTAAAATCGATTATTATTGTTTTAATACTTTGATTAAAACAAATACTATAATATATAATATATCAAAATATTATATTATGTTAATATTAACACAATTCAGATATTGAAATAACATTTTAAAGTTATGTAATTCGCTATCGAAAAAAAGATGTGTTTAAAAAACATTAGTTTTTTTCAAGAATAGAAAAATTCGATTTTACTTCCGACTTAATCCTTACAGGAGATTGGATAACGTAACCACCTACGTACAGACAACAAATGAATGGAATACAGTCCATCCATTTTATGCCCTGTCAAGTTGTCAATCAGACATTCTTTAATTACAAGTTACCATTTTCACATCTCTCTCTTTTTTTATTTATGCTTTTTACACGATATATTCGTATATATTCTTATACTGTATATTCGTACGATTTTTTAAATTTAATAAAATTACATAACTGGAATTTTTTTTTTTAAACGTTTCGTAAATAACTTACGTAATTTCAGTCCATCGATAAATTTTATTATTTAGTGCTTCCAAAGATTAATAAATATTTTAAAGAATAATAAACATCAGATAATTCTATTGTTTATTAATTAAAGAATATCAGTTTTAATCTATTTACTTCAAATTGTTTCTGTCATAATCAGAATCTTGTTTACCTATAAAGTTTTCTTCGAAGCGTGCTTTAGATTCCACTCACATAATAAATTAAGCCTTGAAATATCTTAACAAAAAATATTTTACAGAAGGTCACAGCCTCATCATCTGCGCATGCTCAATTTCAAAATGTCGAAAGAATCAATTTTTAATCAATAAAAAAATAATTCTATAAAATATGAATATGTATAAGATTTATCAATATTATAATTTAGAATGAAGCATTCTTTGCATAAGAATTAAATTACAATAAATTTTGTGAAAAAGTTTGAATATTTAAAAGTATAGAAATTAAATAGAGTAATTCAAAAAGTTTAGATATTATCTGTTAAACAAATACTTTTAGTTTAAAAAAAAAAAAATTATTAAAATTATAAATGTGATAAAAATCAAACAAATATTTATTGAAAATTTTTATTATTATTTATTGTTGTAATATTTTGTTTATAAAGTTTATATTTTCATTCTTAAATATAGCATTATAAAATCTTACTGTAAAGTATTTATTTTTCTTTGTAAATACAATAAAGTGAAATGGTTTAAAAAGTTTATTTTATTTACATGTTATTACCGTAACTGTTTTATTTTAATATTTGTCGCCATGAGCAAATATTGTTTATTTAATACAAAATGATGATATCATTTTCATACACAATACTGTAATTTGTTTATGCAAAGTACAACAGATTGAGATTTGGTTGGGTTATTATTCTTCCACAAATTTTATACTTATATACAGAAACTGATTATCTTCATTGAAAATTTATTTAAGTAGAACCACTCATAATAGAATATTTCCGATATTCCTTCAAAAGTGTTGTTTATAACATTATCAAAGCAAAAATGATAGTTGATAAATTATTAGTTCAGAAATTTTAAAAGATTTTATGTGGATATTCTAATCCAGATAAAGTGATTTCTGAAAAGCAGATATATGTATTATATCTGTAAAAGAAAACATTTTTGCTCGATTTATTGAAGCTGTGAATTTCAGAAAGAAATCTTTTTACTTCCGTTTATTGCATCAATTTATGAAGAGTTTGAAATTACAGATAAATCTAGGGATGACTAAGAATCAATTTAGATGAAAATTGAGGACGTTGAACTCCGTTTATGACTGAACATAAAATCTTTTCGAATAAATTACATTTAGTAAAAGTATCTAAGTTCATTTAAGAAAAAAAATATGAAAATAAGGTTCAATATTTTGTAAGTTTATTAAAAATACAAATATTACCCAATTTTGATGATAAAAATAAAAGAAATCTGTGATTGCACAAAAATAAACAACGAATTAATATTATATTTATATTTACCTCTGTAAATTACTTTTGGATAATTAATTATACTGCTGTTTGAGGATTTATATTTGTTTTATTAAAACTGCATTTATGAATATGATTAAAATTTTATATGGCAACTTATAAATGTGTGATTAAAAAATATTATTTTCAGAAAAATTTCCTTGTACTGTATAAATATTCTGTATGATCTCAAATTAAATTCATTTTAGAAATGTTTATACTGACTTTTTTATTGTATGTCAAATAAGTTATTAAAAATATCATACTAATTCAAACTAATTATAACTTCGCATAATATCATTTTCGTAAAGTTTTGTACGATAATATGTCTAATGTATCGATTCAAGCGATTAAATCGTTGTAAATAGTTTTATACATCAATTGAATATTAAATTCTATTAATAAAATATTATTAGTCTAACAAAAATTCCATAATAATGTCTACTATATGCGTAATGATTCAGAACATTGATTCAGATAAGATTTCTTGTTTTAATAATAAAAATCTTATATTTTGACAATTAGTATGCACAATTTAATTATTAATAAATATTTAATTAAATCATATTATTACAATAATTATTACAAATTCAATGTAATAAAATTGATGTTTAATATCGAAAAAAGATTCATAAAAAATATCATGGTGGTAACATAATTATAAAATGAAGTTTAAAAAATAAAATAATTTTTATTTTATCTATTATATGCCGAAATCATTTATTTTTGGAATAATTTCGGCATATAAGAATAAAATAAAGGAATTAATTATTTAAAAGATGAATTATTGTGCTTATATTAAACAATCTCTTGGTTTAATAATTCAGTTTTATCTTTTAAATGTTAACCTTTATAATTTTTAAAATGTCAAATGAAAATGTAAACACATATCTAATACATTCTCTCTAAGCTGTTAAAATTAATGTAGAAAATTTTATTTTTTTATAATTATTTTTATGATCTGGTAAACGTAACCAGATAATATAAATCGATTGCTTTTACCAAAACATAAAAAAATGTTTTCATATTTTAAAACAGTTAAAACAAAACGTTTCTGAAAATCGATCTTTGACCTAATTTTCCACGTGACACATTTCTTGTCCATTATTGATCGATTCATTTTCGATCAATCTAATCGTTATGGAATTGCATTCGCGTGAGTACTTTTTTTAAGTAAAAAGTAACGATAATAACTACTGTACTTGTTTTCCATTCCAGTTAAATATAAAAGAAAATTTTATATAAAAAACTTGAATCGATAAGAAAATGTTTACCAGTAATCTTTCTCTTTATAAAGAAATAAACAATAATGCAAAATATTAATTATTATTTTTGTCATTAAAAATATACAATCTTTGTAATAAATAAGTAAACATAAATTTATGACTTAAAGAATTATATTTTATATAAATCATTAAAAAAATATATTATTTTTAATTATATTTTATTATGATTACTATGTAGATTTTTTTCTAAATTAATAACAATAAAATAGAATTTTAATCGCCATAATGAAATTAATAAATATTTAGTTTTTAAATAATTCATCAAAGAAAGAATATTGAAAATATCTCTCTCAGAATTTTATTTGTTATGAGAAAGTATAACTCTAAAATTGATGAGTAAAATTTATAAAGATAAAAATATACTAGATATCTTAAATTTTTAAAATCATTATAGAAATATTTTTTTCTCCAGTTAGATAACTAATTAATTAAATTAATTTATAACTGACAAAAAATTTAATAGAGATTAAAGTACGATTAATAAATAAAAAATATTTTATTTTCTAAGAGAAAAAAAATGAATTAGATCGATATTCAAGGTTTCACTTATATAAGAAGATATACAAGGATATATGAAATTTGCAAAAATAAAATCCCCATATCTCACAGAAAAATTGTTGTAGGATCACTTTATCTTTACCTTTCCTTTAGAAAAAAACGTTGGTTATTGTATTTATATATACATTATATACGCGAATTTCGTTTTTTATATTTACATTTGCTATACAGAAGGAAATCTCCTAAACATAAACTTTTATATAGTTTATATATATAATGTGTGCCAACAATGAAATATCACCCTTAACTTAAACATAAATTGTATTAAGTATAAAAGTATTATATCGATCCAATAATTATTATAATAAAATAAGAAAGCAACAGATGTAAAAACTAAAAGGAAGAGAAAAATAATCTCGAAAGAATGAATGTAAAAAGAGTATGAACCATGGTATGAACAAATGTAAGAAATAGAACAAATAATAAATACTGCATTAGAAAGTCTACTATTAGTTAGTAATTCAGTTTAAAATACAAATATTTGGATAAAATAGTATTCTCTAATTTTACTGTAGTTTTATAAAAATAAATAAATAAAATATTTAGAAGAATGGTTGCAAAATGAACTTTTTTTTGAGCATTTCTGAATTATCCTTCATCATATGTGCTTCTCATGATTCTATTGGCATTCGTCAATCTCCTGATCCCAATGGTATCATTCAGCCAGTTCTCATATGTTAAAAGTACTTCGATTGTTAAGATTTATGGTGTTTGCCGAACCGTTCGTATTAAATAGAGAAAACAAAAATTCACAATTAAATTCTTGAGAGCTTACTAAATGTTTCATAACCTAATTGAAATGAAATCAATAATAATTAATTATGTCTTGAGCACGATTCATTGAATGCCGTACGTAATCATTAAAAAATGGTCGAAGGTTAAAAGTACTTCGATTGTTAAGAGTTATGGTGTTTGCCGAACCGTTCGTATTAAATAGAGAAAACAAGAAATCACAATTAAATTCCTGAGAGCTTACTAAATGTTTCATAACCTAAATGAAATGAAATCAATAATAAATAATTATGTCTTGAGCACGATTCATTGAATGCCGTACGTAATCATTAAAAAATGGTCGATTCCAACGGGAACTATGACTTCTTTCTTTCATAATTTCACGCAAACATGTTAAACAATGGAAATATGTACTAAATAGCATTATAATAGCACCTTGCTTTTGCAATAGCAATTGAAGAGTGTGATCCCAAAACACGTTCAGTCCGTTTTTGTTAATTTTCAGGAAAAGTAAAATATGAATTGAGAAAGTATTTCATATATGGATGATTATCTATTACCAGATCTCTGTTTCTAATTCATATACATGCACTTCTCAGTAAAATCTTGAAATCAGTCATCATTAGTTTTTAAATACACAATGACTAAATATGATAGTGTTAATGGAAACTCACTAAGTCAAGGACTGAACGTGTTTTCAATTACTGTACATTCATTCTTCATTAACTGAATGTGTTTTCAATTACTGTACATTCATTCTTCATTAGAGGAAAAACTAAATTTATTTTGATTTAAGTATTAAAATACAGGAGTGAAAAGTAAATGTTTGAACTTTCCCAAGAGTACATTGTATTCATGGGGAAGTTCAAACATTACTTTAATTACTTCATGAGAAAGTTCTGGGAGCTTCCCCATGAGTACATTATACTCATGGGAAAAGCCCAGAATATATATTTAATCATTCCAAATTAGGAACTACTAAAAGTCAGAAAAAAAACTCTCCTTTTAACAATAGATAAAAATACTCCCAGAAACTTAAACTTTTACTGTTATGATTTCATTTCAAGAGCTTCTAATATGAAAATTAATAACCAATATAACAATTTTTCATTTAATAAACACGACAAAAATTCCCACAACAAATTTATTGCCAACAATAATAGCAGTTTGTTTTTTTATCGCTCTACTGGCAGGATTAGGAAAACGCTCTGCTCATGCGCAAAGGACAGCGAGTTTTCATCGTTACTGTTCTCTGGACTGAGCAAGTTTTCAAAAATAAAGTAGGATTCGAGTGTCCCGTATACATCGATTGGCATGGTTTTGAGAACAATCAAGCCTTTAATAAGATAGATGACTTCAATAGGAGTATGTATTTGCATCAAATAAAAAAATGATCAAAATGGCGTGTTTTGGGATCACACTCTTCAATTGTTTTAAGTATTATTTTATGATTAATTGAAGATAATTTTTCTTTTCGAGAAGAAACAAGTGAAACAGGTTGTTAATTATTTTGAATGACAGTAATTCTTGGACTCAAATGTATTGCACTACAATAACAGAAAACTTTATAAGAAATTTATTTTTAGATAATGTAATAATAAGCAATTGAATAATTTTCTGATATTGAAATTATACGTTGAATAATTTTAAAATTATAATAATGAAGAAAAAGAACTAATATTAATAATAATTAGTGGCAGCCAAGGTGGCACCCATCAATTCAGAAAGTGATAGAATCAGGTTAAAGTTATTCAGATTAATGATAGAAAATCAGGATTTTAATATAAATAACAAAACAACAAAAATACTTATTTTTACATGGTTTATTTATTTGTTTATACAAGTTTACGATGCTAATCAATAGTGTTATGAATAATACCATAATAACATATTCAAAATGTGAAATTACAATAAGCCCTAATATCAATAAATTTTAGATTAATGATAGAAAATCAGGATTTTAATATACCGGTAAATAACAAAACAACAAAAATACTTATTTTTGCATGGTTTATATATTTGTTTATACAAGTTTACGATGCTAATCAATAGTGTTATGAAGAATACCATAATAACATATTCAAAATGTGAAATTACAATAAGCCCTAATATCAATAAATTTATAAGAATAAACTTAATAATTACGAATAGTAAAAACAAACTTCAAAAGATTGTAAAAAGTGTAGTGACGCGCATATTCTCTCACAGTTAAGCAGTTAAGAATATTAGACATCAGGCCTTTCGTAAACTCACGCATATTTCATTAATGCTCCAATTACCAGGGCAGGCGGTACCTATTGTGGCATCCTTCAGAAAAATTGAAATTATCACCCCTTCCCTCCATCTATCATAACTATGATGTTCATAAAAATTCGTTACTATGAAAGTCAGCCAGATAGCATCGCATAGAAAAGCAGTTGCTCACCACTTTGGAGATCCAGGTTAATTCCGAGTCCCACATTTCTAGTTTTTCAGGAAGTATGTTCAATCCCCATCATTCAACATTATTATGGATGATTGTCAGCCTAAAAGATTATGACTCTAAAAGTGACTGCCACTAACATATTCCATGGTCTACCGCAGTGTTTCCCAAACTTTTGACATATGTGTACCCCTTCTATAATTTTCGTAACGCTGGTCAGCCTAAAAGATTATGATTCTAAAAGTGACTGCCACTAACATATTCCATGGTCGACCGGATTGATCTCTTGAAAACACTTCAGTTTTCCACTCTTGAGGATCCGGGTTCGAGTCTCGGGTCTCACCTCTTGAAAATATTTATTATGGATTGATCTCTTGAAAACACTTCAGTCTTCCACTCTTGAGGATCCGGGTTCGAGTCTCGGGTCTCACCTCTTGAAAATATTTATTATGAAGTCTGTGCCCTGCCTATCGATCCCCGCTCTTTACAATCCGGCTTACCTCTCCGCAGAGCGGGGCAGCTTGCGGAAGGACATATTTCGCTCTGTCATTTAGTATCCTTACAGAATGGAATGTGGTGTCATCTGTTGATATAAAACATATCCTATGTGCGATTCGATAATATAACAAAAACTTAATTGTAATGTCAGTCGGATTGGCCGTGTCACCAATCCTTCTGATATTAGAATTACCAGCTCTCCCCTGCAGAGGAGTAAGCCGGATTGTGGAAGACGGGAATCGATGGACTAAGCCAGTTTCAGACTTAATCATCGATTCCCGTCTTCTACAATCCGGCTTACTCCTCTGCAGGGGTGAGCCGGTAATTCTAATGTAACTTAACTTAATTCTAATATCAGAAGGATTGGTGATACGGCCAATCCGACCGATATTACAATTAAGTTTTGATAAGACTACTTCCTCCCTGCATTTGTATTCCAATGAATAGAAAATGGTGTCATATGTTAACAAAAATATTAACAACTGTAAATATTTTAGATAAGACTACTTCCTCCCTGCATTTGTACTCCAATGAATAGAAAATGGTGTCATATGTTAACAAAAATATTAACAACTGTAAATATTTTCAGCCGAAAAAATAATGTTTCTACTTATTTTTGATATAAAAAATGAAATTTATATTATGGTTAAACTGATAATTTTTTATAAATTTGATGTAAAAGCCACAATGAAAGGTAGGCAATACATTTCTGTTTGCCATCGACTATAGTCTTATTGATTTAACTTCATCTACACATTAGAAAAGTATTAAGGTAAAGGCACCAGTAATTGACCTTGTATCAGTAGTTGACCACTTTTCACTAAAACGTGAAAAATAAGCTATTTTTTAAGTAATGGTCTTACGAGAGAAGTGCGGTAGATATGCTACGGCCTCTATTGGCGCGATGCTAGTATACAGTCAAACCTCTATAAGCCGCCCCTCTATAAACCGCCACCCTCGTTATTTGCCTGATGAAAGCCAATAACAAATCTGCTCCTATATGTTAAAACATGAAATTCCCTCTATAAACCGCCACCTCACTAATCGCCAACCGCCACTCATTTCTGGAGGCAAAACCATTTCATTAGTAGACAAATCAGTTGTTTAAACCGCCAAAACAATCGAATGGCAAGGTCAACCAACACAAATAGAAACACTAGAGAAGATGGCAATTAAGTAATTTATCTGTTAACATTTATTAGACTGTAATCTCGCACCTGTGACTATTCACATCCCTGTTTTCAAAATGAGCTATTCCAAAACTTTAAACGGATTTTTACAAAATAACCGTTTAAAATAGGAGAAGACTGGAGAGCCATAACCTCGTCTTTGCGGAAGAAGAAGAACAGTTTAAACCGTTTTTTATAAATCAACTGTTGTGAATATCGTTGCTGTTTCTTAATCGGAAAAATGTCAAAAACAACATTAGATGTTCACGAAAAGATTTTAATTTGTGAATATAAAAATAAAACTCCTGCTACTCAGCAATTTATTTCTGATCACCTTTAATTAAATGAAACAATGTCATTCTAGTCTATACATGTTTTCTCACATGTTACCATTAACCCTCTATAAACCGCCACCCTCCTTTACCGCCAGAGAGGACCTTCGAACCGATGGTGGCGGTTTAAAGAGGTTTGACTGTACTTTTCTTTGGATACGAACGTTTATCGTAACTACGGACGATTAATATTAGTAACGTCAGTCATATTCCACCCATATTGTAACTTTCTTAACGCTATCATTAAGAAAAAGTGTGCAGTTCACGGGTAAGTAATTTCTCAGCTTTAGACCCTTTATGCGTGAAACTTTCACTATTTTAATTGCCATTAAGTTTTATATTCATTAAACACACTGTTTCTCTCATCCCAATATCAAAAACTTAATTGACCGATGGTGAACTACCGAATCGTATCATTCTGATTATTTTTAGAAGGTGATAGACATGGCCAATTACTAACACAAATTAATCAAATTTATGTACTAATTATATTATATCTAATTTACATATAATTTCATTAGAAACAAGGAACAGAACGCTCACTTTTATAGTATAATGTATTTTAGTAAATGACCGCATGGTCAACAACTAACCTGAACTGCGGTCAATTATTGACAACATTTAGTTTCCACTATCTTAAATCACTACGTAATATTATTAAAATCAACAAAGTGGTAAAGTATACTTACATTTGAAATAATTTTATAGACTATTAAATTACTGGCTGGAGATGCCTGCTATCATGGATTCTTTCAGAAATTATTCTGAAGAAGCGATGAAGGCAGCGATTGAAGATGTTAAGTTACGCAAAATGCCTATAAGAACAGCAGCACGAAAATTCGGTGTGCCAAGAATAGCTCTCAAATATAAGGTAGAAGGTAGATCACCTATAGAAAGAAGCATGGGGCCTCCTCCAATTTTAAGCAAAATAGAGGAGGAAGAAATATCTCAGTGGATTGGAAAAATGGTGCTGCGGGTTTCCCAATAACACTTGATAAATGGCCAGAAACTCCTGATGTGTTAGATTACGAATGGGAAAATGTACTTTTTCATATTAACGACCCTACCAAAACGAGCAAAACGCGAAATATTTACTCTGTACTGAATTAGATTCGATATGGAACTAATTAACTTTATTTTTTATTAACTTTCAGAAATTAACTTCTCTTTATTTGTATTTGTTCTTTTACTTGTTATTTCTCTTAATTGATAAAAATAAACGATATTAAAAAGATTGCTTTTATTGATTTGGTTCTAGTATAAATGGCCAACTACTAATTCACATATGGTCAATTACTAGTTCCCTCATTTTCCAAAACGGTCAACTATTAACGCAGTTATTGAATTTTTATATTTCCTAATTTGTGTAATATAACTTTTTAGAAAACAATATGTTGTGTTATATGTTATAGGATGTTCAAAGAGCATCTTCACCCATAGAGACTCGATCCGATAAAAATGTAACCAGTTAGTACTGTTTACACCCAAAAAATTTTTTAACTGGTCAACTACTGATGCTTTTACCTTACAGCAGTGGTTCTCAACCGCTGTGCCGCTAAACCTTTGACAGTGTGCCGCGAAAAATTAAGAATGAATTGTATGTATGTATTTGTTTGAAATATATATATTAATAGTGAAACGTGGTTGGCTGGATATCCCTTTTGCAGTCGAACCACTGTACCAATTCCTACGGTATCGTTAGAAAAATCTAACGAGAAAAAACTTTCTCGTTGTTCATAATATAAAAATTAAGGAATAAAAATTAAATTAAAATTATAGTTTCTCTAAAAAGACAAAATCCGCAGATGGCACTATAACTTAATAAGGACTGCCATTTAATGATCGGATGTACGAGTATGTCTGTAATTTGAATGTAATAAATAATAATAAATATAATAATCTGTTAATAAAAATTCGTTGTTAAATATTTTAAACAATAATTTAGATTTAGGTGTGCCGCCAAATATTAAAATATGTTCCTTAACAGAAAAAAGGTTGAGAACCACTGCCTTACAGTATTATAAACTTAGAATGTGATAAAACATTTAGATCACGAAATGTGCATTTTTTACGTGTGTTTTAGAATTGTTATGTATTGAATATATTTGGTTTCTTAGTATTAATCTGCTGGTAGTTTCGGCCTGGTTGATAGCATGAAATGTTTCAGTTTTCATCCCAGAGATCCAATCCGAATCCAACATTTCTAAAGTTTATATAAAGGTCTGAATCTGCCTCCTCAATCATATTCCTCCGTAAATTAGCTGATATTTCTATGTGATAGTCCTAATTGCTTTATGGAAATTGTTACAATTCCACTCTGCAAGATCAGGTTGATTTTTTCAGGTGGGATCTTGGACCGACTCGTTTAACCATATTTTTTACGTGACAGCCGATCACACAATTTTATGTGCTGGTCATGGTAAGTATTTTGAATACCCCTACTATCTGAAGAAAATGAAAGATGGACGTAAAACTGAGAATGAAGAAGCTTCCTCGATGGATGTTGGCAGCCTAGAGTAGGCCCTGAAATGCGCACGCCTCTTAATAATTGTCAAATGATTGGAATGTTGCATTAAAATATATACAAGATAACAACAATATAATTTAGTTTAAGTAGAATTGTTATAATCTGATTGTATAGTCGTCCTAGAATAACATTCGAAAAATCAAATATTAGAATTAATTTTTTAATGGTAATGAGAATGAGAAGACTTTAATACTAATGTAATAAATTAATTTATTACATTAAAGTTGAAATAAAACTTTTATTTTTTAATCCCTAAAACTTTACAATCATCAAAATATCGTATAAAATTTTACTTCAATAGCAATTTTATTATTAAGCCAATGTTTGCAAAAAGCTCTGTGTTTTGTTGTGTTTGAAGATAAAAGTTAAAATACCTAATATTTGGATTATTAACATTAAAGATACACTGATATTTAAAACTATTTTAAAATTCTACTAAAATTACAAAAAGTAATTAAAAAATGTAATAATAAACTTTTATAATACATGGGTAGGAAATTTAATAGTTATCACAGCAGTGCTGAAGGATAATGATGACATGTGAGATCCTGATTGTATTGGCACATACAAGGTCGAATCTTCCCCTCCCATCGCTGTAAAGGAATATTGCCTTTCTACGTGCTGCATGCTCACATTAACGCCATACATTCTGTGCAGAACAGAAGGTCAGTAGAGAAACATGCTTTCCAAATTGGAGGAACGTTCTTGCCTTAAAATTGAAATTGTGAGAGGCTGTGCCACATAAGAGTGTTATCAGGTCTTGTAATACTATGCAGCCGCCTATGGTGCTGATTCAATACCGTACAGTACGGTAAGGATTCTTGCCTTAAAATTGAAATTGTGTGAGGCTGTGCCACATAAGAGTGTTATCAGGGTCTTGTAATACTATGCAGCCGCCTATGGTGCTGATTCAATACCGTACAGTACAGTAAGGAATTATTTGAATGCATTCAAATAAAAACGTGAGCGACGAGCCTAGGTCTAGGCGATCTGCCGTTTCGGATGCACAACTACCCAACGAACAAACTGTAAATGCTACATACTACGCACATTTCTTGCAACGCAACCTGTGTGAAATCCTGTGGAGGAAACAGCGTCACTTTTTGACCACTCCAGCCATTATTCTCCATGATAACTCCCGTTGTCTTGTGGCTGGGGTTGTCTGCGACCTGCTCACAAGATGGGATTGTGAAGTTCTGTACTATCTAAAATACTCTCCAGATGTTATCCCCAGTAACTTTATTTCCGAAACTCAATGAACCCCTACGAGGCATTTGTTTCCACATAGTTCTTGATATTATACCTGCAGTCTACCACACCATCCGTGACATTAACACATATGAGACTTCTGATGGCATTATGAAGCTACCACAACGATGGAAAAATGTCATAAAACAATTCTGGAGACTATATTTCTTCAGACTATATTATTTATGCTATACCTTTCCTTTTCTAATCTGTACCATTGTGATCTCTATTAAATTTCCAACCCTTGTATAATTCTACATGTTGTTTTATTAAATATTCTTCAATTATGCGTTATAAATTTGTTTTATCACACATAGCATGTCCAATAACAATTAACACTAAATTGATTAACCTTCCTGATCTACGCTTGACTGTAGGTAATTTTTACAATTTGAATTTTGAGAACGATATTGCTATATTGGAATGGTCGTTAACATTCTCAATGCCAAATTGGATAATATTGATTTCCAAATTATTTGAGCAAATCTATAGTACATTAGTGTACTTTAAAAATCACTATGATAATTTCTATTTGGTGGTGATATTAAAAATTATATCAATCACTGGTTTCAAAAATCCCGCACTAACTTGTAAGTTAAAATAATACATTTTGAAATGTTATTATTGTTGCTAATGCTGACAATCATATATAACAATTATTAGTTTAGTAAATGCAAGGATGCGCCCATCCTCGTGCGACCTTGAATGGTGCTTATCTTGCTTACCTCTCCGCAGGCCTTGAGTAATCTCAAAAGTTTGAATCTTCAATATTTTTAAAAGATTGAAAATATAAAAGATCAATTTACATGATCAAAGTCATTTTCAACCTGAAGCATAGTAGACCGGATTGGGCCATGTGGAAATACTTTGGTTTTCCACTGGGTTCGAGGGTCGGTCCTATCCTTGGAAATATAGATTGATTAGCTTATTTATTACTAGTTAAAAAGTGATGTAAAACTAAGAAGAAAGGCATTTTAAATTTAAATGCAGTATTTGATCAGATGAAGTGAAGTTAAAAAACTCGATACTAATGATAACATCTAAACTTAAAAATTAAAATTGAAAAGTTGTATTTCTTAATTTATTTGCATATATTACCACTTGACTTGAAAATGGGAAATTAGGAAAATAAAATTCACGTATGTTAGTTGTTCCGACATTGGTATAAAAAATGTCACACATAAATAGCCCTAACAAAAATGCAGAGGTTAGATGTTCATTTGCTAATTCGAAAATAATATATCCATCTGATATTGATTTAATCACTTCTATGCACACACACATTATCGGTTTCATTATTTACAGTATCTAATTAGATGTAAATAAATAATACATCCCAAAAACTAATCTGAAATATATTAAGTAGCAGAAATATTACCGATTTTACAAAGGATCTAGAAAGTTGACGATCTGACAAGTTGAAAACGAAAAATAATGAGCTTGTTAGGAGTTAGTCAAAAATATTATTACGATATTTCGAGCAATAAAGAAAAATCTACAGCGGAATTCAAGTTAAACATCTTTTTCTTTCCCTGAAAATAATGTACAAGTAATAAAGCGTGATTATATATTTTCATAAATACGCAGACAAATGTATTATCTATATAAAATGTATAAAAATGATGGGCTAAATATTATTATGCATTATTTCAGGGATGCACAGACTTCTTTACACCAAGGGCCGCTTAGATTCCGTAATAAAGCGTGATTACATATTTTCATAAATACGCAGACAATTGTATTATCTATATAAAATGTATAAAAATGATGGGCTAATTATTATTATGCATTATTTCAGGGATGCACAGACTTCTTTACACCAAGGGCCGCTTAGACTCGCGTGACTTATAGGATGGCCACCAAAAAACCACAAAAGTTATATATCATATCATGTTTATTAATTACATGTTACAAAGCAACGATCAAAAGTAAACAAAGAATTTTTTAATGGATACGTGGTATTGCATCGATTTAACAATTTTTTTTACGTTAGGTTCGACATTTGTAATAACCAAACGCAAGATTGCCTAAATTTTCATTAGTTAAGCGACAGTGCTAACATGTGTGCGTGTACAATTTTTAAAATTGTCTTTTTCACACACAAATACATTAAAAAGTAAAAATATGTTTATTATTACCAAGGACATTTTATAATTGTTCCTTGGTTATATTACAAATATGATTATTATTTTTTCTTTATTGCTTAAAAGCAGTTTTATCGAACCACTATAAAAATAATTTCACCTCAGAAAATGCATTGTTCAAAACTACAAATAATATTTTATTGTTGGTGTGACTTATTAAAAATAACGTGTGGTGAGGCGGGCCGCCAACCAGAGTTGCAGAGTCAGAGTCGGAGGTTTTAGGGTGGAGTCAGACAGTGCCGGATCTAAGCCGTTTGGATCGATTGCATCCAATTGGGTCCTGCGCTTGAGAGGCAAAATGAAATCATTAAAAGGCTAATAAACGAAGAATAATGATTTAGATTTACTATTATTTTTTTACACTTTAATTTTCGAACATTAATTTTTGCAGATTACAAAAAGAAAAATTTTTCTTGGAAAAATTGAATATGAATGGATCGATTTTATTTTCTCTCTTGGACATGTGGTAAAAAATTTTCTATTTAAATTGACATTACTTTTGTAGATTCCAATGTATTCTTAACTAATATTCTGGAAATATTTTTTGAGTACTCAAATCAAATGACTTAAATAAATTAACGGTGGGTGAATCGTTTTTTAATTAGAATTAAGTACAGTAAAACCTCGATTTTACGGACCATTGGGGGGAAGACTAGTCCGTAAAATCGAAGTAAAATTTTTTTATAAACATATAATTAGCATTTTTAACATACCTGTACTAATTCATTTTTTATAAACATTAATTAGCATTTTCAACATACCTGTACTAATTAATGTGACTTATGCCTATTTTTTTTACATAGAGTATTTTAAATAAAATTAAATTACCGATCACCAGTGCAGATAAGAAATGCTGGATGTAGCTATAGTGTAAACAGCTTATGTAAATATTGTATTATTATTATTATTTATTTTATTTTTTGGGATGGTGTCCGTAAAATCCTGTCCATAAAATCGAGGTTTTACTGTATACTTATTAAATGGGTATGTTACCAAAAAATAAATGAATAATAGAAAGTTATTAGTTGATCTTGAATTTATGATTGAAATAGATGAAATTCGCATTTTTACACGTAAATATAGGCCGGAAGAGTCGTAGCAATAGGTTAGGTTAGTTTTGTTAAGCTGCCATATCCTCATGGGATATTCTGTATCTGGCGGCGGGCACTTAGAAAGCCCATCACAGGCTGGCAACCCTATGATGGGGTCAACCGGATGGTTGAAGAATGGGGTTCAACAGGCTGGGTCCGCACCCTTCCTGAAAAACTGGAGGTGTGGGACCCGGATCCTCCAGAGTGGTAAGCCACAGCTTTATCAAGCTGCCATCCGGCCGACCTTAGCAATAAGAAATGGGCTATAAGTGAAATTTGCAGACTAACAAGTGAGTATTTTTTTAAAATATGATATCCAACAAGTGAATCATTAATTTTGTTCTTACCAAGAATATTATCGAATATTCTACTGGTAATTGATGATAATATAGCCAATCGCAATAATTAGTTTATAATCATTTTAAAATAAATCATTCAAAAAACTTTATAGATCTTGATTTTTCCTGGATAAATATGTAGAGAATTTAAAAATGTTCAAGTCACTTAAAAATATTCCAAAAATCTACTCAAAATATAATATTCATCAGATAGTTTTTTTTTTATTTTTGAGAGACAATGAATCAATTATATTTTGCACTTTGTTTACAAAATTATTGATTTTTTAAAAGTTCCTTTTAATTTTCTTAAATAGGTATTAATTTAACCTTTTTTATGTATTTCATGTTGATTAAATTTGTACAAAACGAAAAGACGAAAATCTCTCGATTATGACATATATATCATAATTATATTAATTTGCAATGTTACTGTCATTACGTTTGTTATTTGTTGAAAGAAGTAACATTCTGTCAAGCAAAGTGCTTCGGATACAAGTAAATTTTTTATTTATTGTCATTGAAAAGCAAATTAAATATATGTGAATATCTCAAAATCATCGATAATGTTGAGTTTTATATTTTTATTGAAAAATACAAAAATTAAAAAACAATTCATTACGTATATTTATGCGTCCATAGTCCCCACTGATATCTTTAGCTGGATGCATTTATGTGACCTTAGCAATCAAAGGATAAATTAAAAAATCGTATTTATTTATAAACGTTACTTATTTTATTTATACATATAAACCATATTTTGAGGGGCCCCGTGACAAATATCCAATCGGGCCCTTCACTGTCTTAATCCGGCACTGGAGTCGAAGTCGGAATTTTCAATTGCCCGGTGTCAGACCTTACAAATTTTAGGGAGTCGGAGTCGGATCATTTGCCATCCGACCCTGCAACCCTGCCGCCAACAAATCATAATAATGCAGGGATGCACAGATTGCGGGACGCATGCGGCCCGCGGTCTGTGCATCCCTGCATTATATAAAGCAATAAAATGAAATAGCATTTTAATTTATGCATTATTTTTATATTTAATAAGTAATTTAAAGTTTTACGTCACACATTTTATAAAATGCTTGCCGAAAAAAATATATATAGTAACTTTATTTAAGTATTATTTTGTTGTACGTAATAATAAAATATAATTATTTAATAATATTAATTGCATTTAAAAATTCTATATTATCGGATGTAAGAAACTTAGTGGTCCAATAGAAAAATCCGAAATCTATGTAACTCAACTTATTGCATCATATATTATAGATAAAATAAAATGGTGTTGCTTCTGTAAAATCAAGTTTTTTTAGGCATTTTGGAAAAATGCCTAAAAAAACATGATTTTTTATGCCTAAAAAAATGAACTGTCTTCTAATATGCGTTTATTTAGAAGATCGAATACAGTATTCAGATTTCTACTTTTTAATATCCTTATTTAATTATTATATTTGGATTAATATGGTATTTTTATATTTACAAAAATAACTTACGTTATCTTTTTCCATACTTCGAGATATCAAAAATAAAGAAAAAAAAAGGCGGAATACACATCACTATGATATACTGATACATTTGATGGCCACATTTACTTTTCTATATGCCAGTAGAAGCATATTAGGAAAAATGATGATAAAGAATTGCTCTCACAATATAATTATCATAATATGGAGTCGGGAAACAGCCAAAATTATGTAATTAAATATTTTCTGAAAAAAGTTTTAATTAAAAGATTTCAATAAATTTAGAATAAAACAAAAAAACTTTTTTTAATAAAATCGTATAATTTCAATCCTTATTTTTGCACAATAGTTAATATTTTATATAATTCAAGTTTCATTTTAAAATAACATCGCCAAAACAAAGCAAAAATTCGAGTTAAAAAAATAATTTTTGTAATCAAGTAGCTCAATAAATATAACATTTGAAAATCTGAGATCAGATATCACAAAAATTAGTGATATCTGCCTGATATATCCAGCGGTGCCGAGAGAAATCCTGGGCCCCGGTACGAACCAGGTTTTGGGCCCATATATATAATAAATTATTATTGTTAGGAAGCGGTCCGGGCCCTTCAATCTTCTACGGGCCTGGAGAATTTGTCCCCTCTTCCCAGCCGTCTCGGCGCCACTGGATATATCCAATGATCCTATAGGCCACTATGCATATTCTTATCTTGAACGTGTTACTTATGTTCTCCTGAGACCTAGAGATAATCAGATGAATCTTCCTCCTTTTTTTAACGAAATTTTGAAAAAAAAAAAAATTAGTGTTTATATTAGATATAAATTAGCACGATTTGAAATTTCATAAAAACCGTACAGTTAGTTAATGTCTCAGGAGGATAGTTTTTACTTTACAGCAACTTGTAAATATTAAATCAATTCAGCATCTATCCTCTTATATCTTCATTATTGATTTAAAAGTAATTTTTCTTCTTCATACATTCATTTATTTTCGAGAAAATAGAGTTCAGGAAAAAATCAAATATTTTATAAATATATTTTGTCAATTTTCAAACACAATGATTTATATCATGAGAACTTTAATTTTATAAACGATAGCTTTTTCAAACGACATAAAATTTGTATTCAAAATATTTCTAGAATAATCAAGAGTTGATTGCATTTTGGTTTAATCGTGTTCACTCACGCCTTAATTATTAATACATTTCTGCTTAATTATACTGTATATACAATCGAAAATTCTATGGATATAGTCATGCGATAGCCACATTATTGTTTATTATTAACTGATCAAAGTACTTGCGTTTTTGGATATTGTATTTCTGAAATACAATCTAAAGTAAAACTGAATCTTTCGATGTGATAGTCAGTCAGTCATGCTACACCTAACTGATGTCCAAGTCTAGAATTTTTACGAATACAATTGTGAAAAAATTAGATATCCTTTGTTAGCTACACATAAATGCCTTTTATAAAATTTAAAAATTTCTTATTGAGCATTAAGCATTAAATCAATATGAAAAAAAATTTGTAATATTGATGTTAAAATAATTTATATATTAAATCTTTATGAAATAATTTTAAAAATTTATAATGACTATTCTTGTATACTATATTAAAACAATCTAAATTCATTACTTCATTAGAAATATTTCACAACTTTTAAGAATAATTTATAAGATTTGGATCAAATTTCGATCTATTGCTAAAAAAATAAGAAAAACTTCAAATTAAATTTGATTGCTGCGTATTTTATCGTTTATAATTACTAAAACAAGTTCCGAATTATATTTGTTTTTCCATCTTATAATATTGAATTTGAAATTTATTATAGCAGGTGATTTAAATTCTAATTTATTCATTCGTTAGATAAATATATCATTGATAGCTCATAAAATTATGCTGCTATTTTAACAACTGTGGAAGAGTACGGTATTTTTCATATTTTTCTTTGCTGTTTTCATTTTTATTTTCAAATTTTATATGAGATCAATATTAGCCATATTTATAAAAAGTAACATTCTACAAATAACTAAAAAAGTTAACAGCAGAAATTTTCTTTTACCCGAATATAAATTTGCTCTTATTAGTGAGCATCAAGTTAGTTAATGGATTTTTAATTTAAAAATGATATTTATTGAAATAACTAGAATATCTAAATATTAAATTTTCATTAAAATTTTTTCATAGCAGCAGAAATTACCAAAAAATAAATTATTAAATAATTTATTTATTTTCTGATAATTTCTACTGCTATGAAAAAATTTTAATGAAAATTTAATATTTAACTACTGCTATGAAAAAATTTTAATGAAAATTTATTATTATTATTAAATAAATTATAGTTTAAGTGGTATTATAGCATTTCTCTGTTTTTCTAATTTAGGAAATATTTATACAGTAGAACATCGACAATTCAAAATAATTAGGACCAAAGCTGCTTCGGTTAATACATGAGAATACCCAGTTTATACAAAAAATATAATTAAGCTTATTAAATATTATATATGTTACAGGACAAACCCGAATTCAGGAAATACTAGAATTTTCTACAGGCAAACCCGAATTCAGGAAATACTAGAATTTCCTAGTCAAAACGAGAACGCAAACCTGAATTCAGGAAATACTAGAATTTTCTAGTCAAAACGAGAACGTCCTAACGCTTGTCGGATGTTCTAGTATTTCCTAGGCCGAACTTGAAATGCCAAACATTTCTTGGACGTTCTAGAATTTCCTAGGCAAAACCCAGAAGTGGCAGAGTTAAAATAAAGTCTTCATTTTTCATGTATTCCCGCTCAGAGTTCGATATTTGCCAGCAGAAATTTCTTTCTTTAGAGAATTCGCAAGGATAAACAAATCTTATTAAGGAAGGCTGCAATCTGTGCCAGTGGAAGCGCACAGGCTAAATCCACTTTCAATACACGAACCATTGTGTATCTAAATTATGTTTGTGCAAAAGAATATTTTGTGTAATTCTAAATGTCACAAAAGCCTACCTTGCAAAAATAAATAAGAGACACCTAGTTGTGTTTTTCAACTTTTAAATTTTTTTACTTCGTATTTTATGTTGAACTTCGACTAATAAAAATATTAAAATATTTGTCCATAAAAAATTGGCAATTTCAGTTCTTTAAAGTCAACCACGTAATAATGAATGAGAGTTAGCTCTGTTTCGATTCGTCTTATTTCATTTTCTCAACAGAAAATAACAATGAAATTGTTATTTCCTATCAAGTAATAAAAATATGCATTATATTCATTATTATAATGTTTATAATCAATTCATGATTTTAATCAAATAATAAACAAGTTTTGTATTCAAGGTATTAGAGTAAATACAAAAATAAAAACGCGACTAGTGTACCTCTTATTTTTGCAAGATAGGTTTTTGTGGCATTTAGAATTATATAAAATGTTATTCTTTTGCACAAACATAATTTAGATACACAATGCTTCGTGCATTGAAAGCGGATGAGCTTCCACTGGCGCAGATTGCAGCCTTCCTCAATGTGATTTTGTTTATCCTTGCGAATATTCTCTAAAGGAAGAAATTTCTGCTGTCAAATATCGAACTCTGAGCGGGAATACATGAGAAATGAAGAATTTTAACTGTTTGCTACTTCGGGTTTTGATAGGATAAACTAGAAATTCCGGACTTTGAATAAGAAATGTTCGACATTTCGAGTTCGTCCTAGGAAATTCTAGTATTTCCTGAATTCGGGTTTGTCCTATAACATAAATACATAATTACAATAATCGTATTACAATATACAATTAAATTATTGTATATAAGGTTACTACTACTATATTTTAAACTTAGTAGCATTATAAAAACTGATTAATTTAGAAACGGTTTATAAATAATAATCAAAACGTCTTGAAGAAACACTGTATTATTACGCTATATTACATATATCGTTGAATAAATAATCGGAGACGAATGCATTACGTGGCAGGAATATTTCTTCAGCATAAGAATACATTAAAAGTAGATGCTATGTTTTTATTGAATTTACTGTAAACCTTTTTCATGTACTATATTGCAATATTTTAAAAACTCAGTAATTTCAATTTTAATATATATGAAAAATGTTTATCTGTTTAAAATAATGTATATTTAGATTACTTATATTATTTAATAAACAGATGTATGTATACAGAATACATGCATAAATGCTTATGGCTGGATATCTTTGAAATTAAAACAACTTTATTTAGAATTGGTTATATCGTATTTCAGTTAAAATTAGATATATGTGAACAAGATTACCTTACTTTCCTTTTTCAGTTTTATAATTTTCAATCATTCTCTAAAAACTAATTAATATTGTAGATTATAAACTCAAGTCTTAAATTGGAACAAAAACTACTTTTAAGTTATAAAAAAAATACTTTTCATAAAATTATAATCAGTTTAATATATACAAAATAACATTATTTTTTGGTTTGAATTAAAAATGAAGCATTTTCTGTGATTATTAATAGTTTTGGTTCTAATACTTGAATTTATATATTGCCCCTCTTTAATTAAAAAAAATTTTTGTCAATGTGCATTAATAGTTTGTTAATGTTGTGTAAATAGTGTATAATTACTATTATATATTTATATTATTATATAAACCGAAGAATTTATGATAAAGCAAAAATTATCTCTTCCGATCTTTATATAAACCGAAGAATTTATGATAAAGCAAAAATTATATAAAGCTATTGAGAAAAAACTACATATCTACAGTATTTATTATAAAATTAAAAAGTAAATCAATAAAAAAATTTTAGAATATCGCAGACTCATGGAATAAATATGTGACATACTCCCTCCATATTGAAATGATTGTCCGATTTATAAATTTGCATCGGATTAAGGAGATGGAGGATGGAAGCGTGATTTTTAACATATTACTTTCTATAAAATAGAATTTTGATAAATGTGGAGTCATTTTCTTTCTTTTTTCTAGAGCTATGGGGAAGAAACACAACTTGATGTCTGAAGAGATAAATGCAATTCTACACGAGCTATTGAGAAACTTTAAAAATGAAAGACCTAAGCATGGTATTATAGCGACTATCATTAAAAAAACATGATGTGTCAGCCAAAACTATTTCTGAGATATAGCAACTAACCAAACGCTGCTATGACAGAGGAGAAGCTGCTCATGTTGAGGCAAAAATTAAATAACATATAATATAACACCACATGTGCTAGTTAATTATATAAAAGTTAAATAAATGCTTATTATACTCGTATATTTGTATCATACTTAATAAATTATGCTTATGCCTTGAAATTAATGATAAGAGTAGGTATAAATCATTCTTTTTTAAAATAATTTCACAAATAATTTCTGCAAATAGAACAATCATTTTGATACAGAGGGAGTACAATTTAAAGTGGAATTATCATATTAGATTCTCAGAGTTTAAAAAGTCAATGAATCAAAACTGGATTTTAATGGTATCCAGTGAAAATATCATTCAAACACCTAATAGAGAACTAAATAATAATAAGATAATAAGAGATAGAATAATAATAATAAGATAATTGAGTAAAAAACTGATTCAATTTATGACAATAATATTAAGATTACAGTTATATTAATTTTTGTATTTTGAAATAAAAAAATACAAGAATATTTATCTAGATATATAATTTTAAAATATTTCAAATAATGCACTATTTGTCAAATCATATATAACTTTTTGAGAAAATGTACAATAAAAGAAGGGGAAAAAATCTAAAATTATTTTTCTCAAGATTAAGAAATAAATTAATATCATATTTGATAATTATAATTACATAATATAATTTTGTTTGGCATAAAATAGTTTGTTAAATCATTTTAAATTGATAAAATGATGCTCTCTACATTTGATCATATTTTTATATTTAAAGTTTGATAAATAAGATAATTAAAATTACAAAATTTTCGACATTACCTCATCAATATTTTTTCATATAAAAATACAGGACGATATTTTTAAATCTGTCTTCATTTTATAAAATACTTTTTGAACACAATTCATAAGGAAGAAAACATCTAATATATTTTTAAAATAATAAATCAAATGTATAAATATAGTCTTTGGAGGAAAGAGCTTGAAATGAAATCATGTACTGTACATTAAGTCTTTCTTTTGTAGACTTTGTCATAATTGTTTAATTGTTCTGTAAAACAGATTCTATTTTCTCCAATATATTATACAAATGATTTTGGCGAGGTATATCATTAAGAGATTGTACACAGGCACCATATATTTCATTCCAAATTTTGAGAGATTCTTTAAATCTGAAAATAAATAAAAATTTAAATATTTATACTTCCTTTAGAAAGTTATTACTACTATATTTTAAAAGTAAAATTTCAAGTAACTTACTTGGATGGTTTATTATTATAACATTTCAGTAATGTCTTTAAAACAAACTGCAAACGTTGTTCAAATAAGGCCAAAAGTCTATCCTGTTCATTTTTTTCTTCTTCTTCATTTTCATCAGATAGATTTTGTTTATTTACTTTAGAAACATCAGTTTCACATTTCTTAATAATTAATTTCAATATAAGTTTTGCTGATACCATACAATTCAAAATAACAAGAAGTGTTTTTACTTTAGAACCAAAACCAGTTAATGCTGCAATAAAGTATTAATATTTATTAAAATTCAACTCTGATTTTTAAATTAACTTACATAAAATCCTAATCAAAGTTAATGAAGAATCATGATATAAAATAAATGCAAAACTTTGAACAGTTATGTTACATCTTATTCATATGCTTGTATATTTAACATAATTCATACAACTATAATGAAAATAGAATAACTATATATATTTAGATATATATAGTTATTCTATTAGACTCAGTTTTGTTTTCAACTTGGCATATGGCTTTCTGTTTAAGTCATAAGTATAAAGTCATGCATCAAAGCATTTATTTTGCTCATAATGTATGAAAATAGAAAAACAGCAAATATGTTGTAAATAATTTCAACATAATAAATTAGCTATTATTTTTTACAATAATAACGATTTTTAATGCAGTGTTACCAAGGTA
This sequence comes from Olivierus martensii, assembly GCA_000484575.1. Classification (NCBI taxonomy): domain Eukaryota; kingdom Metazoa; phylum Arthropoda; class Arachnida; order Scorpiones; family Buthidae; genus Olivierus; species Olivierus martensii. The sequence goes on from AYEL01040563.1 coordinate 116,147, forward strand.
GTTAAAAATGTTTTAAGTATAATTAGTTTAGAAGTAATATGATAACATCAGATTATCAGAATTATTATATACATCATAATATTGGCTAGATGATACCAATGGTCTGAATACTATTAGGAAAAAATTTACTAGTAGTTTCAGACTTAAGCAGTTTTCTGAAAAAATAAAAAATTATCAGTACATTATAATAAAAAATAAAATCTTCAAATATAAAAACAACCATTTTTATCAAAATGATGACACTTCTCAATGATGGTTTTATGTAACTACCAATAATTTTAGTATTAATAAACTTATTGTATTTTATAATAATTATTGTAATATAATGCAAATTATAAATATGCATAATGCATAATGATATTAAATTAAATTTTTCTTTCCATAATTTCAATTCTGCATCCCTGTTGTAGAGAGGATAACAGACAGTGATCATAATATTACTATTTTTCTTTTCACTTTCTTCTTAATATAACTAATGGAATTATTTGACAGCTAATTGATTCTGTTGACAGAACTCCACCAAATGCACAAAACTTGTTGTCATCCTTATCATAAGAAAAATATGCAGAGGAAACAAGTTCTTTGTTAGCATAATTTCCTTCAAGTTTCCTCATAAGGTTGTTAGATTTTTGATACAAAAATCCCATATGGGTGAAGCATTTATGTTATATTTAGAAAAGATATATATCTGAGGACTACTTTTAGTGGTAAAAGAAAATAACTTCGTCTCTTACAGTTAAGCTCTTGTATTTTGGCCTTTATAGTGTCAAGGCTCTTGAATAAGAGCAAGATCTTAATATCCCCTCATGAGTTATTGACCCAAAAGAGCAAAAGCAGTTCTAGAGTGCTAGCGATTGATTTGCATCAATCTCAGACCCATGACACTACAGATGCTTAAGTGATGCATCTGAAGTTCCAATAGATTTCTTAGAATCCTGACCAGATCCTGTTCTTTTACAGGAACAGTCACTAAAAATATCAATTGTACAGGCTCAGTATTAGAATCCAACAGTATCTTATTAAAGGACCCCAGATCCATCTCAGTAGGGACCTACAAATAGGATTCTGGCTGAAAGCACAGAGCCTATTTGTAGGTCTACTGGTCCTCAAATGCGAGAATAGAACCTACAAATCTAGAGAATCTAATTCCTAATGGCATTAGAGATGCCAGCAGATGATTCAGAGATAGCTAATTAGTAAATGTGTCCCAGTAACTAAAGCCTCTGATATTACTGCTTTCCCTTTTAGACCAAGAATGATGGATCACTCAAAGATGTTATCATCCAAGGATTTGTTTTTAAAAATCATATAGGTCTAAAAAACTGGAGGAAGAAAAATGCTGATTGCTCTCCAATACAGGTGGAAGGTAAATATGGCAATGTTTTGCCTGATGCCTTGAAGGGTGATTGTTCATGATATTGAATTTTTCAACACTCCAGTACCATTCAACTATCAAAACAATACCTCACATTTTGATTTGAATGGAACCAGAGCTCTTTTAGTGAGGAGAAGGAATTCAAAACAGATCAACAGATCCCTGTCTCAATATAACTAATGGAATAATTTGACAGCTCTAGCAAGTGAAAAAACACAAAATTTAACTTTATTTCTGAAGAACTTTCAGCTTAATCAAGCCGTCATCAGCGGTTGATTTTTATGAATAAGAACAAATCATTAGAATACATTTAAAATTAAAAAAATTAAATATTAGGTACAAATAGAAAATAAATAACATTATAATATATAGAAAACTATGTACATTGTAGTATGTAAATTAATTTTATTTGACAGTTCTAGCAAGCGAAAAAAAAAATTTAACTTTACTTCAGAAGAACTTTCGACTTAATCAACCCATCATCAGCGGTTGATTTTTATGAATAAGAACAAATCATTAGAATACATTTAAAATTAAAAAAATTAAATATTAGGTACAAATAGAAAATAAATAACATTATAATATATAGAAAACTATGTACATTGTAGTATGTAAATTAATTTTCTTTATAGCCGATTTATATATAATTATACGATTAAGTATGAGAAAGATTTTAACATAAAATATCATAATTATTAGGTGCCGGAAAACCATGGTGCCAGGATTATCTCTGGAGTATTATCATTTATTATGTGCATTTTTCTGGAATACTTTCTCTAATGTTTCTGCCCATTTAATTTCCTCTATATTTCGTACCGTTCTCACTATTTTAGCCTCATTCCAATGGATGTCAACGTTATTATTATAAAATGCTTTTACAACTGCTGTTTTAAATTCTCCATTTTCTATATTCTTTTTATGTTCTAATAGTCTGATTTTAAGAGATTGTATAGTACTTCCTATATAAACTTCTTGTTTGTTTGTATCATTGTTATATAGCGAAATGATACACACACCTGCTTTCATTTCCGTTTGTAGTAGTGGTTTATTATTTTTAATTATATCATATGTTGTAGTTCTTTCACATGGAAGTTTTATATTGTGCTTACTCAAAGCCTTTCGAATTGGTTCCAAGGCATAATCATAATTTACAGGTCTTATATATATATTGCACTCATTTCTTTGACTGGTAGATGTGTATCATTTTCAGTAGTACTATAAATATTGGTGTTTGTTGTGTGACGTTGTATATTGTTGTAAATGTGGTGAATAAAGGATGTGTTATACCCATGTATTTGTACCTGGTGTACTATTTTTTTTAAATTCAACAGATTTAAGTTCATCATTACTGCAGTCTGTCATCATTCTGTTTAGGAGGAACTTGAAAGCAGCAACTTTATATTTATAGGGGTCAGATGACCATTGAGGTATGAAGACTGGAGCATAAGAAGGTTTTCTGTAAACATTGGTTGTGAAGCAGTTATCATTAATCATTATGTCAACATCTAAAAAATGTACATTAGAATATGATTTTTGTTCAATGGTAAGAGCCAGACCCAGAGTCCTGTCAGTTAAGCTCCCTATTATACGTTCTTCTACGTTATTTTTATTGAGGGTAATAAACACATCATCTACATGGCAACAGAATAACCTGATATTATTCAAAAGTAAGGGGAGAACAGCATTTTCTTTATATCGTAGGACTAGTTCCACCATAACTCCTGCCATAGGGCCACCTATAGGCATGTCAACGGTTTGTTTACAGTACTTATTATTGTACGTGAAGAAGGAGTTATAAGATATTAAATGACATAACTCATGAATAATATTTGGTGGTATAGAGTGGCCTTGTGTGTTCTCCAACATAAATATATAAACAATATTAAACAAGCTGGTGTTATCTCTATGGATGGGTACAGTTTTTCATAATCAGCAACTATCATGATGTTATCCTCCTGAATCTGAGGCTGTATTAACTTACCTAAGAATTCAACTGACGATTATACTATATACTTGTAGCCTTTCATTTTACCCAAACACCATTGTGGTAATTTTCTTTCAAGTTTTGTCAGTGGGGATTTTGATTTATCAACCATAGGTCTTATAGTTATAGGCTGTTTGTGAACCTTGATGTATGCAAACAGTGGTGGACATGTCAGATTATTCTCGGCTTTTACTTTCCATACATGAGAAAATTCTGGTTTTCTCATAAGTGCTTGTAATTTTTTGTGTAATCTGGAAGTCGGGTCATATGATATAAGCTCGACTTTGGAAGTTTGTATGTACTCTTCTAACATATCATTATATTGTGCTTCTGTGAGAATCACAACCTTCTTGCTTTTATCTTCACAGTGCATGTTAATGTTATTCACCACATTTACAACAATATACAACATCACACAACAAACACCAATATTTATAGTACTACTGACAATGATACACATCCGCCAGCCGAAGAAATGAGTGCAACATACATAAGACCTGTAAATTACGATTATGCCGAACCAATTCGAAAAGCTTTGAATAAGCACAATATAAAACTTCCATGTACAAGAACTACAATATATGATATAATTAAAAATAATAAACCGCTACTACAACCGGAAATGAAAGCAGGTGTGTATATCATTTTGCTATATAACAACGATACAAACAAACAAAAAGTTTACATAGGAAGTACTATACGATCTCTTAAAATCAGACTATTAGAACACAAAAAGGATATAGAAAATGGAGAATTAAAAACAGCACTTGTAAAAGCATTTTATAATAATAACGTTGACATCCATTGGAATGAGGCTAAAATAGTGAGAATGGTATGAATATAGAGGAAACTAAATGTGCAGAAACATTAGAGATTATAAAGTATTCCAGAAAAATGCACATAATAAATGATAATACTCCAGAGATAATCCTGGCACCATGGTTTTCTGGCACCTAATAATTATGATATTTTATGTTAAAATCTTTCTCATACTTAATTGTATAATTATATATAAATAAGTTATAAAGAAAATTAATTTATATACTACAATGTACATAGTTTTCTATATATTCCTGAAGAGATGTTAGATAGTTACCACAGACTCACCGTTTTTCACATATGTGTCATAAGCAAATATGCGGTGTTCTCGAGTCCACAGCGGCATGATGGATACTAAATGGCAACTCAAGGGGAGTTGAAGGCCACCTCCTGCACCTCCCTACTCCCTCCACAAGCCAAGTATGGTACGTTCAAAAACATCTGTTTCCCGTGACTCACCCTGTATAAGAGAAATAAAGATTCTGCTTAACATTAGTAATAAAAATTACGACAACAGTCACACAAATACAAACAATCCATAATAAAAAAAAATTCTGGATATAATAAACATCAATATGTTAAATTTATATTTTCCCCAATATGTAGATTTAAGGAAATGAGTGAGTATTAATAAGAAATTAATTTTGAAATGGGACATTACACTTTTCAACTGTATTAAAGATAAAAAAGATCAGATGCAGAATATGGGGTTTACATTATTCTAATTAAGAATTGAGATTTATGCAAAAGAATACATAAGATTATCAGCAAAAATCTTAAGGATTAATCATGATATAAACTTGTTTATTGTTTTTATTGATTCTTTTGGATGATTGAAGTATATAATAAGTATAAGCAAAAATAAAGACCATGTAGAGATTTTTACACACTGATCTTGTTCTTGAATATAGTTTCCAGAGCATTCTGAATACTTATATGGTATATAAGTAATGTTAACCAAGTTCATAAAAAACGAAATGATAATTCCTTTTTATTTAACTAACTCTGCTTAACAATCAAACTATTTTAAATTCAATAAACTATAGCACTTATTAGCAGTTTTACCTTATAGTTGTTTTTTAAAATTTATCGTAACGTTTTCGGAATTAATCCATCTTCAGCAATATTCTATCAGCTACAGAATGCATTTAAATTTTCTTTTTCGTTATAATCTTCGTAATTTTCGTAATTGCGCGTTCGAAAAATATAATTATAATAAATTGATTCTAAGTATTTTGTAGCACGTATAACCAAGCAGATGGAACGCTTTCTGTTGGCTTTTCATTAATAATATTATCCTTCTTGCCGTTTATTATTATTTCTAATGATTCTATAAGAAATCTTTCTTTCCGATTCGTGCAACTTCTGATTATTCTGGCATCTTGCCATCTTACCGTGACGTTGTTTTCGTAACACCTTGTCGCTAGCACTGTAGTTAGATTGGCTTGTTCTATGTCTTTTCGGTGTTCACGTAATCTTTCTTGGAGATTCCTTTTCGTTACACCTATGTAATATTCTTCTCGTTGCAAGTCCCAGTTGTTTATTGGTACTTTATAGACCCCTTGTTTCGACATTTCCTGTTCTTTGTCCTTTTCATTTCTTAATACATTAAATACGGTCGGAGCTCTAGTTGGGACTATATTCTTGTTGCTCTTTTTAAATCATATTTTTTACAGTTTTAAAGCTGCTCATGCCGAACGGGATTTTTACATACTGGTCTTGTTGGGTGTCCGACGGTATGTCGCTAGCGTTTCGTTGTTGGTTCATGTTGTCTATTTTTGTTTTATTGAGATCTTCTACCACTTTACTTTTATGAAAGCAATGCATAATAAAGTGGTAGAAGATCTCAATAAAACAAAAATAGACAACATGAACCAACAACGAAACGCCAGCGACATACCGTCGGACACCCAACAAGACCAGTATGTAAAAATCCCGTTCGGCATGAGCAGCTTTAAAACTGTAAAAAATATGATTTAAAAAGAGCAACAAGAATATAGTCCCAACTAGAGCTCCGACCGTATTTAATGTATTAAGAAATGAAAAGGACAAAGAACAGGAAATGACGAAACAAGGGGTCTATAAAGTACCAATAAACAACTGGGACTTGCAACGAGAAGAATATTACATAAGTGTAACGAAAAGGAATCTCCAAGAAAGATTACGTGAACACCGAAAAGACATAGAACAAGCCAATCTAACTACAGCGCTAGCGACAAGGTGTTACGAAAACGTCACGGTAAGATGGCAAGATGCCAGAATAATCAGAAGTTGCACGAATCGGAAAGAAAGATTTCTTATAGAATCGTTAGAAATAATAAAAAACGGCAAGAAGGATAATATTATTAATGAAAAGCCAACAGAAAGCATTCCATCTGCTTGGTTATACGCGCTACTAAATACTTAGAATCAATTTATTATAACTATATTTTTCGAATGCGCAATTACGAAAATTACGAAGATTATAATGAAAAAGAAAATTTAAATGCATTCTGTAGCTGATAGAATATTGCTGAAGATGGATTAATTCCAAAAACGTTACAATAAATTTTAAACAACTATAACAAACTGCTAATAAGTGCTATAGTTTATTGAATTTAAAATAATTCCTTTTTACTACAATATCAATAAAATAAACAAATCAGTCCTTCAAACTAAAATTCTCTAAAATTTTTAATTGATTATATCTGGAGATCTAATTATTTTACTGTACTATATTCTTAAGAAAGTAAAAATGTTTAAATATTTAAGTATTTTATTATATTTTTATTTTTCAAATTTTTATTTTCTTTTTGCACAGCCTATATTATAAATATTTACATATCAATAGTCTTCAAATAATTAATCAACTGCTTACCTTCATCATCATTGGAATTTTTTGAAAAATTCCCACTAATTAATAAATTTTTATCAGCTGTATATGAATGGTCTTTATCCTTTAAATGAATTGGAAGAGGACGCAATTTCACCAATCTTGGTCCTTCTTCTCTATAAAATTATTATTAATAACAAAAATAATAAATTACTAATGAAGAAATATTTGACGTCAAATTTAAAAATTTAATTACATTAATCAACTTCTATGTCAAATATTCCAAAATAAAAGCCAAACCAGATGAAAAAATTTTTTTCAGTAATGTCTTCAACTGTCTATATCAAGAGTACCAACCTCAAAGGTTAACACAGGCCAAATAAACAAGGTTTAAAGTTTATGTGGGCCGCAAAAAAACTTCAATTTTTATAGAAACATAGCATTATTTCAAAAAGTACAATAGGACAACAGTAAAATTAATGTTGGTTTCTTGATATTTGGCATCTCTTCTCTGCTACCAATTTTTCTACTTTGGGGAAATCTTATTCGCAGTGATTACTTTTAAAACTGAAGGTGAATGTTAATAATATTGGATCTTAAAGGAGACTTATTTCTGTTCATAACTGTAAATAACTGCTTGCACTGAAAAGTACTTTCAAACATGGAGATAATTTCATGTGCAAATTTTCTTATATTTTCAAACCTCGCAGGCAAATATTTGTAAAATTCAGGCACACCATTTTCATTAAATTTTTTGTATGGGCCGCAAAAGTATTCGTTGTGGGTCACAAGTTTTACACCCTTGATCTATACCAGGGGTTGGCAACATGGTGCCCGCGAAGCAATTTTTATGTCCCCCTTGTTCAAATATCTGAAATCTAAATTTTAGATATTTGAACAACAAATACTCGTAATTGTAATGAATAATTTTAGTAAAAATTCTTTACAATTGCGCACTTTGATTTTATTTTTGCCATTTTAACAATAATATAAATTGTACAATTAAATTTTTTACAAAAACTGAATCTTAACTGCATCTATATAACACTAGATAGCTAGATGAATCAATTTTCGAGGACTGGAGACATCTGATGCTGCATATAGTGAACTATTTTCTGTTCTCACTATCCTTGTATACTCTATCCAGCCATTACTTGCTACAGTGCCCGCAGTTCCCACATTTCTGAAATATACCCTCCTATTAAAAAAGGTTGCCGACCCCGGGTCTATATAGTCATCTTCAGTTTATAGAATATAGTTGAATTCAAGAATCAGTAATTATATTCATATTAATTCTGTAAAAAAGAATTGTTTTTAACTTTATAAAATTAAGCAATTTAAAAACAATTTACATAAGAACAAAATTCCAACAATATTATAAATTCAAAATACATATATTATATATATAAAGAGCACCACACATCATATAACAAACAAAGTGTTCAACAAATGTTCCAAACTGTGCATAAAACAAAGTTTTAGATTATATTTGTCTCAAATAAATAGCTAGAATTCAAGCATAAACACCATAACAAAACCACATTAAGATTATTAAAAATATTAGCAGCTAAGTTCCCCATAAGTAGGCAGGACCAAAGCAATAATTTCAATTATAAATACCTATATGCCTTGAGAATAAATTATATAAAATCAATATTTTGAGGAGAACATTAAAAATCATCACAAAAGGACAAAATGTAGGTATGCATTATAGATATTTGTTATTTATCAATCACTTCCAGTGTTGGTATTGAAGTGGAATCATTAAAATTAATAACATTTTTGTTTATATGAGTTTTTCTATTATAAAAGATTCTATTGTTCTAATACTTCTAAAGTTACCCTTTGGAAATATTAGAAACAATTTTTTATAATTTGCTCACCCAGCAGTGTATGATTACTTCCAGTTTTAATCCTATCAGCATGTTCCATATTGTGTACCAAACAAATTTTCTTTCTCCCAAGATCCAGATTTTTAAACAAGATTCCATAAACCTTCTGGTCTGCTTATAGAGGGGATAACATTTTTCATTTTGCAAAAGATTATAGAGTTTGGCATCTTTTAAGCATAATTGATAATTTTTTTTCCTATTATTTTTTTTATTTTTATTAGTAGAGCAGATAAATTAGTAAATATAGTCAATTCTGCTTAACTGGGCCAAATCTCAAAGAACAGAAACCAAACTAATACATAATTTAAATGCTTAATTGGGACAATAGCAGAAAAGGAATTTAGCAATTTTTGACATATTTTAGGGATTTTTCGAAGTAATGTCAACGCTACATACACTAATATTTGGCAACATAGCATGATGTGAATCAGTTATCATTGTGCATCTGGCAATTTATGTGTCTGCTTAAAAGTCTACCTTTACTATATACTGTGCTGTACCTAGCAATATTCATTTACAGTGTCGATTTTATTTAAAATTTTCAATCTTTGCCAAGATGCCAAGAAATGAAATTGTAAAATTTATCAAGTATTATTTTTTCTTCACTATAGTACAAATATTTTCTGTATTTTGGTTTAATAAAGCATTAAAATAGATACCTAATTATTATTTTTACCTACTTATTACATATTTTATTTTAGAATTTATTATTAGTTTGTTTAATAGGGGTAGCCGCTTAATTGGGCTAAAACTGATTAGTCCCAACATGTCCCAATTAAGCGGAATTAATTGTATATTATAATTATGTTATGGTCAAGTTTTGTTCCCCAGATTCAAGCATTATTCAACTGTATATAAAATATTAATTAAGAAGCAATTCCTAACTAAAAACTGATTAAATATTGATTAAACTCAACAAGCTTTAAAATTTAGCACTAATTGGCAGAACTAACTAAGATATAATTTATTAATCATAACATTTTCAGTACATAACCATCTTCAACTGTTTTCTAAAATTACAGAACTGTATACTGTTGCTTTTTATACTGTTTTTTAAATTTGTTCTGTAATTTGAAAAAACAGTTGAAGATGATTATGTACCAAAAACGTTAAACTAAAATATAATTTACTACTTGTATGTGCTGCTAATTATTGCTGAGTTTGCAAAGCTTATGAAGCATTCAGTGTATTTATGCTCAAGGCCTTATTTTACTATAATTATAACTTCTTTATACTGAAGGATAATTTATGAAATCTTTTAAGGCACGTTCTCACAAGTCAAGTTTAGTTGATCGATTATAGTTGATCAACAAAAGTTGAATGAAAACTATAGTGAGAACCTTTGTTTCAATAGAGTTGATCAACTTTTTAGTGAATCAAGAAAAGTTTGACCGAGTCAAACTTTATCGTTCAACTGATAAGTCATCCACCATTTACTTTCAAGTTGAAACATGTCTTGAAACATGTGAACTTCAGTTGACTGTCAAGTTAGCTTTCAACTGGTCATGCCAAGTGTGCTTATGTTTAGTTTGATATAAAATAGTTTAAAAAAAATAGCTTCAAGTGGTCTGAAAGTGTGATGCTAAAATTTTTAGAACTGTATCATAAGCATGATTTTCTTTGGCAGGAGTCTCCAAACTTTTTGCCATGAGGGCAACATTGGGTACTTTAGCACTATTCTGTGGGCCGTAGCAAAATAAAAACTCTAGAACTATATATATATAACTTTTATTGAAAGCAGATAAATCAATATAATAACGAAGCAGATACAGTGGGTGATCAGTTAATGAACAGTTCGGATAACGAACACTTTTTTTGAAAGATTTTTATGTTCAGTTAACGAACAATGTTTGGATAACGAACACTTCACAGAACAAACTGTGGGACCCGTGGACTACGGAATGACAGATCAGCTGGATGGTTGCGTGGTAAAGCTGTGGCTTACCATTCTGGGAGGATCGGGGTCTCACTCCTCCAATTTTTTAGGAGGGATCTGGGCCCGGACCATTGAAACCCATCCTTCAATGTTCTGGTTGACTCCATCATGGGCCACCGTCAGATAAAAATATTCTATGAGGATATTTCGGCTTAACTAACCTAGCAGAATGACAGGCTTAGGCCTTGCATGTTCGTGGACTTATGGGTAAGGATGGAAGAACAGTAGATTTTCCCAATTAAAATGAACTCAGAGACAACGTAAAACAAATCAAAGATTTATTAAAGAAGATAAGAGAGAGAGATTTTACAATTTTTGGTGTTAGAATAGCACCCATACAAAGTTAAGGTCAATAGGTTGGAGATCTCTACCACGACAATGCTATTAATCACTTCTGAAAATTCCTGAAGGAGAGAGAGAAGCAATCGATATTGGACAGATTTTTTAACAGAAAGTAAACATAATAGATGAAATGTAAGAGTATGTATGTATGTATTATTGTTATTACATATAAATAAACATAAATAAAAAATTATATAATTACTTACTATGTTTTTTGGATCTCCAGAATGAATTAATCAAATTCCCATTAAATCCTATGGTAAATCGATGATCGGTTAATGAACAATTCGGATAACGAACAGTGATCAGTTAACGAACAATTCGGATAACGAACATTGTCTTGGAACGGACAATGATCGGTTAATGAACAATTCAGATAACGAACATTGTCTTGGAATGGATTATGTTCGTTAACCAATTATCCACTGTACATTTCGTTTTGAATTCTTTAAAATTTTTTTTCTTTGTTGGTCCATTTTAACCAACCTTTTATAGTCCGGAAGATCGTAACTTGGATTGTAGTTACTTTTTGCTAATCGGGAATATATTTTGAACACAATTTTAATCAATGCATTTGAAATCTAACAACACCCTGTGTTTTTTCGGATTATTATTGAAAAATTAGTCAACTTGGTGGGCTGGATAAACTGGCGTTGCAGGCTGGATCCGACCCATGGGCTGTAGTTTGGTGACCTTGGTCTTTGGAACCACCGACTAGATAAATATAAAAACAAAGATGCTAGAGAAAATGCTTTGGGTTCTTGCTCATGTTAAATAAAATTGTTTTTAGTTCTTCTTTTAGCAAAAATATTAGTATCTGCACAACTTCACTCACAATTGTTTTTGACGCCATTTTAAAACTGAAACTGTTGATCAGTTTCTATTGAAATGTGTGAACAAAAACTGATTCAAGCCATATTCAACTTTTGTTGATCAACTATAATCGGTCAATTAAACTTGACTCGTGAGAACGCACCTTTATGACAGAAAAAAATCCATATGAATATGTTATTAATTTTAATGATCCCACTCCAATGCTAATCAACTGGAAGAAACAAATAAATATCTATAATGAATACCTACATTTTGTCCTTTTGTGATAATTTTTAATGTTTTCTTCAAAATATTGATTTTATATAATTTATTCTCAAGGTATATAAGTATTTATAATTGAAATTATTGCTTTAGTCCTGCCTACTTATGGGGGAACTTAGCTGCTAATGTTCTTAATCTTCTTAATGCGATTTTGTTATGATATTTATATGCTTGAATTTAACTATTTATGCTTGAAAAAGATTACGCTCTAAAACTTTGTTTTAAGCAAATTTGGAAAATCATTGCCAAATATTTAATATTGTTTATTATATTAATATGTTATTATATATCTGTATGTATAATATATATTTTGGATTTGTAGATATACAGTCGACTCTCTGTAACTTGAATGTCCATAACTCGAAGTACTTGCTTGTCCCGGGCAGGAAATATATATTGCCAATGCATTATTTACCTTTATAATTCCAAATGATTTGACAACATCTCCTTAACTCAAATTTTTCAACCTCATTGTTGTCTATCGATACCTTTGTTCAAGGTTGCCAATTCAAAATAAAGCACATTTATGTACATAATAATAACCAAAAATTATCATAATTTTTAAACAGAGTAAGATTAATTATCATTCTGGTTAAAAAATGGATAAATCTGTAGTGTTCAGTGTATATGAGTCAATTATCGTTTTGGGCTTTTACTGCACAAAACGATAATTATTGTACAGGTTGGCAACCTAGGTCGCATAACATTTACCGCATGTGATTTTCCGTTAGAAACAATGGCAACCAGCAAGTGAAAATTGAAAACTCTTTCAATACAGGAAAAAGCTTCTGTTATAAAAGGTGGAACAAGGGGAGAAGAAATCAGATGTAGCAAAAAAATTTGGGATTTCCGCCCAGCACATTATCGACGTACTTAAAAAACAAGGACATCATTTTAAAGCAAGCAAATGAGCATGATGACTGTGAACGAAAGAGAATGAAAAACTGAGTATCCACTCATAGACAAGTGTGTGTTGAAGTGGTTTGTACAATGTAGGGATAAGAACATTCCCATTGATGGCAAACTCATTTGGGAAAAGGCATTCGAATTTGGAAATAAGTTAGGTGAAATGGATTTTCAAGCTAGTAGCGGGTGGTTGAGTAAGTTTAAAAAATGACACAGAATTGTCTTTAATAAAATGTGTGGTGAAGCTGCAGAAGTAAGTGAAGAAGTCTGCACCAATTGGCTACAGAAACTGCCAGAAATTATCCAAAACTTCATACCTGATGATGTTTTCAATGCCAATGAGACGTCTCTCTTTTACAAGTGTTCTCCCGACAAGATGATGCATTTTAAAGGGGAGAAGTGCAAGGGAGGCAAAATGAGTAAAGAACGCATAACTTTACTTTTAAGATGCAATATGTCTGAGACAGAGAAATTGCCACCAATATTTATAGGGAAATCAATGAAACCACGATGTTTCAAATATGTCCACACCTTGCCGATGCAGTATGCAGCAAATAAAGCGTGGATGACGTCAGATCTTTTCTCAAATTGGTTGAAAAAACTTGATACAGACATGGACCATAAAAAGAGAAAAATCAACCTCTTTATCAATAACTGCACTGCACATTCTGCCATTCCTGAATTGAAAGCTGTAAAATTACAGTTCTTGCTGCCTAACACAACGTCCAAATTGCAGCCCATGGACCAAGGCATTATATGTAACTATACTCTGTCTCAACCTCAACTGATAGTGAC